>MU384042.1:0-67763 GCA_022495065.1 Xylaria telfairii | reverse complement strand
ACTATAATATAACTATTACTTAAAACTAAAAAAATAAAGCTATTTATCTTAGTTAAAAAACTTATTTTAAAAAAATAATTAAAAAACTTAGCTAATAAAAAATATATATTATTATTACTTTTATTAATATAAATAAAATCTTAAAACTTGCTAATAGTTATAAAGCTAGTAAAAAAAACGTTTAATAATATATTAAAGCTATTAGTTATTTAATATATATTATATTTAGTATTAAACTAAATATCGCGTATATAGTATTTTATTTAAGCAGGTATATAAAAAACTTAATAATAATATATTTAAAAAAAATAAAACAAATATTACGTTATTTATATAATATTATTAATTTAAAACTTTATTATTAAAAAGAATTATAAAACTTTATAAAATAAATTAATATTAATTAAACAAGTTATATATAAACTAAATATTTAACTATAAAATATATTTTTAATATAAAAAGCAGTATTATTAGCTGGAGCTTTAAAAAATAATAAAACATTATTTTATTTTTCTGCGAATTAAAGCTTATAAAATAAACATAAGCTATTAAAAAAGCTATTTAGTTAAAATATTTATTATTTAAACTAAATATTATAAAAAAAAGCATATTTATTATTATTATTTATAAAAATAACTAAAAAGCTATAATTATAACAAAAAACTTATAATTTTATAATAAAATAAAATATATTTTTATATAACAAGCTTTTTATAAAAAAATAATACAGCACAGCAATATTAATTTTAAATAAATTTATATATTAAAATAAATAGTTAACAAGCTTATAAAACTACTACTCCGGAATAAATTTACTATTTTTTAAAATACTTTAAGCTTATAGTTATAATTTAAATAAAAAAAAAACAATTAAATTTACGTTTTATAAAATATTTATTTAGTCTTTACTTTTATAAAACTTTTAAAAAACTTATAAATAATTATTTATAAAGCTTTTATTTTTTATAGCGTTTTATTTTAAAAAATTTTCGCTAACGTTATAATTTAACTAAACAATTTTTTATTTAATATTATATATTTATATATTATTAAATTCTCCTACTTCTTATAATTTTAATAATATTTTTTATAATATAAATATCTACTGCTTTTATTAAATATATTTTATTAAATCTTGTTACATACTTTATAAAAACTTACCCTATAAAAACCTTTATTAATATTAAAGCTATACTTTAAAAACCGCTTATAATATTAACATATTAATTATATTTTTTATATTTTTATAATTTATTTAATTTTAATATTATAAAAAAATATTTTATTAATTTTATAAAACTTTTAATTAATTTATAAACTTTAAAATTAAAAGTTAAAACTTATTTAAAATAATTTAGTATTTAAAACAAAAACTTAGTACTAGCTAAATACTTAATATTATAAAACAAACGTAGAAACTTCTTATACGTTTATTTTAAATTAATTTTTTTTTATAACAAATAAAACAAAATAAATTAAATAAATTATATACTGAATATATCTAATAAAAACTGCTTTTATTATTTTATAGAATTATTAAATATTAATAAAAGCTACTATAAAATTAGCGTGTTTAGTATGCCGAACGGATTATTAATTAAAAATTAATAAAACAAATAAACGTAGCATGTATTTTTAATAGCTATTATTAAAACTAAAAACATTAAAAAAAAACACGTAATAATTTAGGACTACGATTTAATAAAAGTTTTTAAATCTAAGCGCTAGAAATTAGTTCTTTTTAAAAAACAATAATTATTTATTAAATATTTATAAAAAAAAAAAAAAATAACAACAGTACAAATTTAGTATAATACTAATAAAACTAATAGCAGTTAAAAAAAATACCTTTTAAACTTTTTATATAAACTAATAAAATAAATAAAATTAAATAACTTATTTTATTAAAACGTAAATAATTTATAAATAATAAACTATATGCTACTCTAAGCATAACAAAGAACAGTTATAAAAAATAACTTATAATAGTTTTATAAATACGTATAGTTTAAATAAAAGTATTAAAATTAAAAAGTTAATAAAGCTAGTAGCTAGGTACTTCGCTTTATATATATTTATTTATATAAATAAAAATACTACTTTACAGCACTATACTTAGATCTGTTCCTTAATACTTAACGAATATATAATACACTACTACAGCTGTTTTATAACCTATAAATTCAACAGGATTTATTATTACAAAACATACCAAAATCGCTCTAAGATACCTAGTAGGCTGTAAATATCACGATAATGCTTACTGCTCCTTGAATGGTGATAATACTTTGAATGGGTCGATATTATTGAATGCGGTGGTTAAATTTCCAACGAGATTCTACGTCCGCAATTAAAAGTAAATCCGGGGTGCACCATACAAGCCTTCAGACACTTGAATTTGGAATAAGCAATAAGAACACTGGAGATAATCGCCCTGCAGTTATTGATTTTTATCTAACTATAAAGCAACAGGTTCTGGAATCTGACAAGACATGCCAACCCGGTCTCACCCCGTTATAGCTCTATACTGCGGCTCTTTTGACCCCTAGTTCTAAAAATTGGTAATAACTCATCAAGATTAGGCACGTGTAGTCGGCTTCATGTATATCGGCAAGTTTGGCTTAACCCACGAGGTGTAAGCCTTCTGGTCCTGCAGCCATTCACGCGCTTCCTCGGCAATACTCATATCAAAATTGTAGACAAGCTTAGCTAGGATCAGTCGCATTTCAGCGTATGCAAGACTGTGGCGATACAGTTAACGAGAAACCTCAGAATGTGTGTGTGATGTGCAACTTACTTCTGACCAATGCAATTCCTCGGCCCGATACCAAACGGCTGCATTGCGTCCAGTTGGTCCGTCTTATACCTTTCATCGTTTAGAAAGCGTTCTGGGGCAAACTTGAACGGGTCGGTCCAGAAGCGTTCGTCGTGATTGATAGCCCACTGGAACACTGACACGATAGTCTGTTGGTTGATATACGTATATCAGTAATCGAGTAACCTCCTGCCAAGAACAGCGACTTACACCTTGCGGTACTGGGTTGCCATCGACTATACCACCACCAATAGGTGCTACCCTGGGCAATCCGATAACTACAGGGGGGTATTCGCGGAGTGCCTCATTTAGCACAGCGAGCATGTACGATAGTTGGTTAACGCTCCTATAGAATGTAAAGTTTCCTTATGGTCAGCAAGCCATCCTGAGTCGAGCTGAGCTCTTTAACTTAATATTTAACTTTGGTCGCATGAACTTACTGTAAAAATGTTAGCGCGAAACTTCTCAACCAGGGGTAGATGGCAAAGTGGGGGAGTTCTTAGTTTGCGGAGGAGGGCGGGAGATCCAGTCCTTACCGTAAGAGTGATCTCCTCGTCACTTTCGAAGGTGGTGCGTACTTCATTTTCCAACTTTCGCAAGACCTCGCGGTTCGTTGTAAGTAGGTATAGAGTACCACATAGTAGCGTAGACGTCGTCTCGGATCCGGCTATAATGATAAGCGAGGCGTTCATATTCAGACGCCCCATATCAAGGTTGAGCTCCTCCTTCTTCCTGATAAGCCCCTCAAGGAAGTCGGGACGTGAAGCACCAAGTTTCAGTCGTTGAGCAACTTTCTCTTGTATAATAGCCCGATGCTGACTCCCAGCAGCGCTGCGGCGTTTGGCTATCCATTGAATGGAGTCCCGTAGACCAATACTTGATAGCGCCTGCATCAAAGCGCTCTGGCGCATGTTGTCCGTGATGATACGCACCCAAGGATGATAATCGCTCTGTTCTAAACAGCCGAAGCCTCCAGCGGCGCCAAATCCGAGGTCTCCAATGATATCGAAAGCCGTCCAGTTCAACCACAAGAGCATATTAAGGGGTGTATTCGGAGCTTTGTCAACATTTTCGCGAATACGTTGTACAAGTAACTTAACATATGAACCAATGATAGGTTCCTGCTCCTTCATTGATCGGTCGCTGAAGCCGTGGGACAGTTGACGTCGCAACAGTGCGTGTTCATCACGATCCGCGTTGATGATGGCAAGTGGTAGGTACGTAAATACCCTATAGAAAAGCTCTGATTTGGGGAACTCCGGCTCGCCAGTCTTCTTATGGCCGTAGATATCACGCCAAGCCTGGGGACTGCTAAATGCGAGCTCATTCGGCGTGATGCGGACAACTGGCCCATACTGCTTGTGGAGGTTGGCTACGTGGAAGCCCAGCCTACCACGCATCAACGAGATCGCACGTGGGAGGTAGGAGACATGGTGGGAGAAAGGACCAGGATACTTGCTCAGCGGGTGGAAGAAGCGGTTACAAATAGCGTAACTAGCAACATATACCACGCCCTTGTATGCGAAGGGGGGTCAATTAGCCGCTCTGTTTCTCAGAATAATAGCAGATGGAGAGGGTAGACACACGATCAAGAGGCCGATTGCTGCCAAGTTGATAGGACTACCTAAATGAAGCGGTGCCATATCTTTGCCTGATAGGAGTCTTTTTGTCCGTTAAAAGTAATTTGCTGTCTTGGAAAATAACCAATGTTAACGTTAAAACAAACAAGTAGGAGGTCTTTAACCTTATGTGCCATAAGCTTGGCGCAATCGGCGTTTTACAGGGCTTATAAGTCCACCTCCGTCAGAAAAAGCGGAATCATCCTCCGTTGTTAATTGGAATCCTCCCCCCTAAGGTGATCTGCCTGTATCATGATGGTAAGATCTAGTGGTCATGTTTCCGCCCGCGAGTATACTCAAATAGGGCGATCGGCGAGTAGTTGGGAATCATTCATTGAGCAAGAGTGTCTGACAATTACCTTTCCTTGCATAATATGCATGTACACCCCCCGCACGCCCGTTCAGGTGTGGAGGCATGTGGCAGCAGTGGTACCAACACCATGTCACAACGGTATATTACTCCCGAAGGAGTGATCAGTATAAAAAGTCGCACTGACTTGCTTACTGCGTAGACAACTATCACTATGCATATGATGCTATCTCCATGCATGGCAGGTATCCCTTGCTTCTGGTTTTATGCCAAGGCTCATTGCCGATGCACGAAGCAAGTGCTATGCGTCGACCGCATATTCTGGCACTGCATATGACTAAAAGATAAGGAAATAACATTGTAGGGATGTTGTATCAATGGCGAGACTGGAGTGCCAAATTGCGACATCATCCCGTTTGATAGTCGGCGGCTACCTATCGTGTAAACCCCCTGCAAGGTTAATGTACATCTAAACCCTTGCAGCACATGCAGAATGCCCATACTGTTTATTTTCAGCCAGAGGCTAAGTCTGGATGATTTCACAACCGTCCGATCACCCCATTATGAGATGCCTACTTTTCTCACGGATTGGGGGTTAAAACATATATTGACACCTGCCTATTCCAGGAGCTTTAGTGGATTATGCTGTTAGTAGTACATATTAGTAGGGGACACAGGAAATCAAGTTGTTTACACCTTTTATAATAGTAGCCGACTGTTCTTTCTTCTGGAGATTTTATATCGATATTTGTCCTTGTTGAGGTATTGCGAGTGTATTCTTGGGTACCACTATAATTAATGAAGGGTTTATGCTTTATGAAATAGGTGTGGAAAAGATTGAGTGAAGGGGATGTCCCTAGAGAGAACAACATATATATTTTAATTTATGGCTATTAATATAATAAAACTGTTCCTGTTACGACCTATGACATTATAGGTTCTAAGACTTACTAAACTTTGTACTTTAGTTAAAACAGATCGCTGCGAGCTATGAGGTAGATTCGATCTCTTTTCTATGTTGCAACCAGGCTCCGTTAGATCTATTAAAAAAGGATAGATTCGTGAAGAATACACACGTTCTCTATTACAGGAGCTTCAATACTAGTTTCGCTGGCCCTTATAGTTTTTATATAGTTTATTAAAGCTTAATAATTAACCTGTCCTGAGATTTTATGAGCTAATTTAAATCTCCCATTTTTATAAATGAAGACTTTATTTTTAAAAGTCTTTCGTTAATAGCAATGCTCCACGGGCAACATTTCACTTGCTACTAATAAATGTTCATACGACATAATACCAATATATTTATTGTATTATTATTTGTGGTAATAGAACAAGATATTTCACATAGGACAAGGACTATTTAAGCACGAATGTAAAAATACTACATTACCTCAAAGGGCAGTATTAATAGAATGCCTGGTACCAAAGGTAAATTAGTAAATGTCAGCATAAACTTATAAACCAATGACAACTAGATCATACCGTGTTGGTGAAGTCTAAAATGCTCCAGACCTCCAAAACTGCCATTGCGTAGACATCGAGGAGATGCCGGCCATTCACAAAATTCGAGCCTTTAAGTAGATCATGTATATATATTTGACATGAATGGTAACCCCGTCCCGGCTGCGATTGAAAATAAACGGGAAGTTATACACATTCCCCGCTTTTCATCCTAATATTCACCTGCTGTTAGGTGGTAAAAGCCGTTCTTATTATGTTGTAGGGGGAAGGTCACCTTTTACTCTACTGGGCTTCAATATATTCAAACTGTAGTTGTCTTCAAGCAGTTATGAAGGTCTTCTCCCTTATTCTTATACGTAGAAGGTCTATAATTTATATAGTCTGTAGAGCTTGGTTGTCAGTTAATCATCTCTACTTCTTTCTACCTTCTCGCTCCTATGACGTTCTTTTGGCTAATTAGGTAATACGCGGGCCAAGTAGTACCTAAACCTTTTCAAGCCGATATATTATATAGCTTTACCACATGATAGGCGGGTTCCAGGCCCGCATGTATCAGATTCTTAGACGGAGTAATACCGAGGGTCTAAGACGCCCTCTATGTAAATAATCATATGAGCAAGAGGCTGCCTATCAAATCACCCGCCCAGTAGAAGGCAGCTCGATCCATATAGTCCCTTGGCTGCATAGAAGGTTACTCACAGTGTGCATATCAGTCGAAGCTCTTGGTCAAACGCCTTTGGTCAACGGGTATAGACTATGACTATTAAACAGAAATTGTTCTCTGTTTAATATAAGAGGCGCATTTCCTCTGCATCCCCGTCATACGCATGCGCGCGGAGGATTTGGGACGCTCGATATCGTATAAATAATCACATAAGCAACACGTTGCCGGTCAGATCGGTTCAGGTTAAATCGGTCGAATCCCAAGATTTGATCTAATTCCATTCGCCCCTCGAGACAAGCTGCTTCCCGAGTCTGCGCGGCTAGGGATTTAGACGAGGCTATTCAGGCATGAAGAGTGAAGTTCTCCCGCCCCGTAGAGGAGAGGCCAGGGATCTGCGTAGTCCTCTTGACGACACACAAGATTATTATGGAATATTGAATACCTTTCCAAGCTATTAAGGCCAAATAGAAGGGCCTAAAATAGTATGCATTTTGTGAACGATCTTCCACGGAGTCGAACGGTATTCATGGATTGTAGTGAAGTTCTTAATGTATTTTCAAAGCCATGACAGCTTATATGTAGAATAATATTCTATAGAGTATCATATTTAGTTAGAGTACTGCCTAGAGTGAGGCGTATAAGCGATTTGAATTTCATCGCCCATTTTGCCGTCCTGCAAAGGCTACCTTCCAGCACCTGGCCAGGGCGCCTTGACAATTAATTAGGCCCAGGATCTCAACTGAGGATTTTTATGCTGGCCTATGATGGCAGAAATTCGCCATAAAACCTATTAGAGGGCCAGCAGGTGGAAATTAGGGCCGAGTGACGTGTGTAGTCACTGTACTGTACCACACTCACACGTCCATAATCAGTATACAAGGGAGTATGGCGATAGGGCTGGCAGGCACCAGCCACTTGTGGCGGGCTGTGGCAGGTGGCGTAGGCTGCGGAGGGCTGTTTCTGGCCTAGGGGCTGTCAGGGGCTATTTAAGAGCCGCTCCGCGGCTCTGAGCTTCCACTATACTTCTCGCCATACAACTCACATACATTTTGTCATTGCAGTTGGTTTATCTGGTTTGTGTGGTTTGTTCCAGGGCCCTTCGGGCCCCGGGCTTCGTGCCGGTTCGCAGTATCTACAAGCAAAGGAGATAAAACCAACTATTAACTTTAGTTAAAATATAGTGGGAGGAAAACAGTCTGGGCACTGTAGGGTACTAACATTGAGGATTAAGTAATTAAGAATTACATAGCCATTTCCTTTTTTTTAAGCCTTCTATACTTAAAGCAAAAGGGGGATCTCGATAGATACATAGCGGTGCATCCTCAGGGGTGACGTTATCCTGCAAGCCGCCGTGAGGGAAGAGTGCCAGAAGCTGGCAATTTTGGGGGTTCTGTTTAATCCACCCGCTTCCACTGCCTATGTACGAAAATTCTGCGTCCGTTGGTCGCCCTAACTTTCATTTAGGCAGCTTTATCGGTCTTTTAATGCATACAAATTAGTCATTGTGCTAAGTCTGAATGCAGAGAGAAGTTGTGTGGAAGATTTAGCATAAGCGCCATAGATACCCTTGCCCATGATTTGTTGTGGCAAGTAATTCCGAATCTTTGATAAGGCGCGTACAGCCAGAACAACAAAGAGAGCAGCCAATCTGCGGGCGCCAGCTTAGGAGGGTCATGACAGCGTGGCCATGCTACTCAAACCTACGATTGTGGCCTATAGGACCTTTTTCGTTTATAGACCCTAATGCCACAGACTCGCCCCGCCTCGGGATCCTGCATCTGCGTATCCCAGGCAGAAGCCTTGATCAGCAAACAAATCATGGTCTACGACAGACCTGCTACGTATTTAGAACCAAAATAAATCAAAGCCGGAACGGCTATCAAGTTTTGGTGAGACATGAAGCTGAGAAACTAATCCTAGACAAGCGGTAAGCAGAAACAGATATCACGCGCTTTATGTCCCAAACGACTGATCAGAATCTGTCACGAACCAGGGCCCAGTATACGGTAGGTACAGATTCTTGTTGTTGCACGAGGGTATCAAGGCTACGTAGGATAACCTAGATACATGTACAGAGGTCTCTTTGTTCCTACCTTGTGACAGAATCTATTCACGCAGAGTGGAAAGGAAATATCCAGTGCGACCTTTAGAACAGTGTACCTTTTGTCATAGAAATGATTCAAACGTAGATATCTAGGACTAAGCGAGGTACATATGCAATGGTAGGTTAGGCTGTCACGGAAACACTAATCAGGCGTACCGAATTCCTTTTCCATCACCCAGCAACGTTGAATCAAACGGAAACAAAACACTCTACGGTCGCTTTATATTTATCCTGTAATCAACAGGTTCCCTACACTCACTACCTTTCCACCTCCTATCTACTATCTCCTAGTAGCACTTCTTACAACTTGTCCATCTCGGTCTCGTCTGCCCTCAAGATGCTAACACCGGCGTTTGTTAATATCTTGACGTTTTTTTACCCGATAGGGAACACACCTGCGGTATCTCTTACCCAGTCCATTCCCCCAAATGTCCCAGCCGACATCCTCCTTCTTGGCTGTGGTGATGTACGAAGTATTTTGTTTACTAGCTACACCAGCAGTACGTTATTTCGCACACAAATAATTGTGCCTAAAACTAATCATATCTAGACCGGAAGATGGACATAACCTGCTGTGACAGCCAGAAAGCCGTCATAGGTGAGCCAATATGCTCTCTTAATGCTCACGTCAAACACTGACCTCGTGCACCACAGCCCGTAACATACTACTGCTATCACTTATCATCGACGAAAATGACGGCCAAACGAATGAATATTTGTGGGACATCCACTATCATATGTACATTGAAGACAAGGCTCTGGGTGTTCTGCGATCCCATGCCAAGAAGCTGTATGCGCTCTCCGCTAGCATGGATACTTGGCGGGCGAGTAAGTACGGATCCTTACTTACTTTCTGTGACTTTGTCACACTTGCCGACGTGAGGAAGATGTGGGCATTCTACAGTATAGAACGAACAGGAGCCGAATCATTGCGCTTCAAGCATCGCTTCGATTCTGTCATTAAAGAAGCAAGGGACTACTGTTCGCAGTCCAGCCAGGGGATTGTCCTGACAGGTACACGATCGGCTATTCCGGCCCACCTAGATACAATTGAAGATCTGAATGCTCTTCGACAGCACTACTGGAAGTATGGAAGTACCGAGTTCAACGCGGATATTAGGAAAGCTGCAAAGCATCCCAACCCCACACTTCTGGCTCTGGACCGTGAGGCTATTATCCACTATGGCACCGATCCTCTTCTGGGATTCCATCTTGCCACAGCTTATGTGACCCTCCACCCCGATGATCCGGTATCTCAGCGGATTAATAAGCTTCCTCGACTTCAAAAAGTTGTAACGGTCGCTCGCATGGAGTTTACCGAATGGATAGCATCCTATAAGAAGCAGTCTAACAACATCAGGTTACGCTTCTTTACCGGAGACGCTATATCCCTTGCGTATGCCTTACAACACATGCGCGTCACAACATCGAGCACCTCTCAATGGTACCGCAATCGGTACGGGTTTCAATTACTCGCACTAGATGGACCCGACTATGCGACATCTGTCGCTCCTCTGGACTTCGATGTAATCGATACCTCGAACTTGTGTGATCATCTTGGCTCCCTGGCACTTCTCACCGCAACTTCACCTTTGTTGCGCAACCATGCGGCGTCCGTTCTCTATACCGAGGTTTTAGTTAAAAAAAACCAAACTTACCAAGAAGCGCTTGACGACATTGTCTGCGGTCACGTCCCATCTCTGTCTACGCTACTTGATTTATTCCCGATCGAGTACTGGACCAACACGTCTTCTATCTCGCCGGGTGACGAGATGATGTTGGCCACAATCATGGACGGACTTTCTCGAGATAAAGTAATTGGTACGGAACGGCAACAAATGTTTCTCAGAACCAGCTGGAAGCGATCACTGCCCATGACTCCATCTAGGGAACCATATCCCAAACAGACACGAATCCAGTTTGATGCGAACGAGCTTGCAAAGACCCTATATCAGGTCTATTGTTATATGTTTCGTGATGAGGACTACGCATACAAGTTTGCTAATCTAAGTATCGAGACTCTTTTCAAGTCCTCACTGGTATGGTACCACCGAGCCAGTTTTGCATCATTTCTACGCCTTGTCCAAACCCGAGTCACCTGCGACTGGGACGCAGCAATGAGCAAGCTCATGGATCTCGTCGAGCATAGGCCCAATGCCCCGATGGGTATGCAATACTTCCAAGAGCTCTGTGTGCACCTCCATATTATGGGCGTCTTTTCTTTCCCATTACTAAGATGCTGGAATGACCGCAACGAGAGAAGCGCAATATCAACTGCAATGATGTTGACATATCCCCACACTCGTGTCACACCGCTGAATGAAAAATGGGGGGACTTGAGAGACTGGGAGAATATTCCCTCGGTCGTTTGCGTTACGCTCAAGATTCCGCGTTCCAAGCTTGGAGTGTTTACTGACCTCAGCCGCGGCAAGATTAGTACACCTTATGTCCATTGCCTTCTTGAAGGCGCTAGTTCTTGGCAGAACATCTTTTCCGCCTGTCAGTTGGCATTTGGAGACATCTCTACCCGTGGAAAACCATACGATGACTCCTTCGAAGTTTCTGTCGCTGAAGACGACGCCGGTTGGAGCGGGACCTCGCCACTACTTGCGGTATTCTATGTGCCCGCCCTTTTCCTCCTGCTGGAGCCCGGGCAAACCAAAATAGCCTTCGGGATCCATAGTACCCCAGGCACAGTGGCTATTTTCGCTTCAAAGCTTGGCTTAACTTTGAATGTCTACGAAACAAATGTTGACAATTCTGCCGCTGTCTATATCACACGCTATGGGCCCAATCAGTCGCGATTCCCAGTCGCTACTGGCTTCGCTCAGAAACCACCGACAACGGCTGCCTGCATAGGGAGCGATGCTTCCTTGATGGCCAGTGTTGATGAAGGAACCGGACATATCGTTACTTTTACTAGTCGATTAAACATCACTACCGAAGAAAGCAAGCTAGCTCTCAAGAATGGGTGTCAAGTTGAAAAGTCGATCGTATCCCCATGTGAAATTGCAATTCAGTTAGGCCAGACCGCTCCTCAGACTCTATTGTTTCCAGTTTTCATCGTGGAAACCCCGCAGAAAATAAGGATCGCGCGCAAGTCCTCCTACGTCGAGGTCGTTGCGCATGTGGCTGGGCCCTCCGAATGGACGAGGTACCCAACTTATATGTATCCTATCCATCTCCAACATGGGAAGCCGATAAACCGAAATGTGCAATACCTCAATCTGCGGACGTGCCCTACTATCAACATTGATGAACGTAGTAACTTGGGCTGGCTTAACCCTCATCTATCATTTATGATGTCAGCGAAGGAACGGACGTTACGCGAGACGAAAGGACTATCGCGATCTGACGGCGAGCAGCTTCGTCTGGACTTTAAGGAATCACTATTCTCAATTTTCGTCCACTTTTCTGGGCTCCAGGGCAACAAACACCATATTTTTGGGCTGAATAATGCTGCGAATGGGGGTATTCATATCTTAATCCTGGCGAGCGACCTTCGCATCAACCTTTCCGACCGCGCCGTGGTGATCGACTGTGCCGTTCTCCCCTTACATGACGCAATAATGCCCGGAGTCAGAAATTTCTTACAACACTGTTCATCTCAGGGCATTGTTTTGGTTCATGTAAATGACGCAGAGCTGCAACTCTGGCGACGTGTCTTACCTGCGTACGTGGAGCGCTGCCGAACCTGGGATCACGGAGCAAATTGTGAATACAAGAATTCAGACAAGATTCCGTTATCTATTGAAAACAACAAGCAGCTTTTATGTACATGCGGCAACGGTAATTTCCCTGCGAACTTCATCACCAATGTTCCTCACTGGGAAGCCCTGGCCAAGTACGCCGTCCGGGCCGCCATCTCGCCTGCTTTTTGGAGCCCCTTTGCTGATGACATATATCGCCCTGACATTGGCGGAATCATGGCGAGCGGTGGGGGCAGGCCGAATGGAAATGGATGCGCTTGCTGTGGCAAGAAGAAAAGGGAGGATGGGGGTGACTTGCTGAATTGCGCACAGTGTATGAAGGTCAAGTACTGCTCTCGCCATTGCCAAAAAGTGGATTGGCCAGAACACAAGACAGTTTGCAAGGGGAATAAATAAGCAAGCCCAGCAGCGGGCAGAAGCAAATTGATAAAGTTATGTCTGTAAATAGTTACTAATAGTGCCAGCGAACCTTGACGACTCTTGTGGCCTATTACTATAATTACAACTAATGTTTGTCCCTCGAACTACCCTAACCTAGCATCCTTGTTCCCGAAGTTAAACGATCTGTTGCTTGGGCCATCCCAACTAACCCAGTGCAGCAATTCGATATGTGTATAGAAAACAGTTGTACCTACATAGTTTAATTGTAAAATCAGGTCATGGATGTTTGAATCACATTCTCCTTCTCTCACCACCGACAGTCAGTTGAGCTTGTTCGAAGATGGACGCGCTTTCACTCGCATGCCGTATCATTGACACCAAGGCCGTATCGATAGTAGAGGTATACAAATCGGTAGATGGCCTCAACAACATCAACGATATCTCGTATATCGATGTTTAGGGTTCGGTGGGAGTACCACTTAACTCGTAAAGCAAGTGGAAGGTAGAGCTCTCCCTGCGAGATTGGGTCTTGTACGAGAAATTTCATAACAAGTCTACACTCCTAGATTTACTCAAGGACGGTGCTAAGGCGACATTCTTGGCGTGCAAGAGCTCGGAGATGTTCAAGGTATCTCAGCATATATTCAAATTTCTTGTTCATGTAGGAGTACGCTAAGAAGGTCTAGTTACCTATATACACCACGGGATGCCCTTGCAGAGCCAACTAAAAACCAGGATCGATGATGTTCAGCTTGAGTACTTGTCCACCGGCTACAAGAGTCAATAAAGAAGTTAGCTTAATATCAGTGCAACCAGGTTGTCAACTTTCCAACCAATATTCATTGATAACCTACAACTCCTGGAACCCTTGTCACGGAAGTAAAAACGCGCCGTTAATACTCTGGCAATAATAAGAGTATATGTATATCCACTTCTCCGCAGCAACCTGATGAGGTAGGATCAAAACCCAGATGGGCTGATGACGGAACAAATTCCGCCCACGTGACAGCAGTGCATGACGAGGTTGGCGATCTAAAACGCGACCTTCCATACTGGCCATACTGAAGACTAGTTCGTCTCGGATAATGCAACCCTACGAAGTCTATCAGAAGTCTACAGTAATATTAACTTCTATACTAGGCAAAGTAGGCTTAGCTGAAATATATAAGCTATGAGGGCGATGATAGAATGCGGCTTGATCCCGAGGCTAGCGAGTGCCATCTGGGACTGCTCGCGTCAAGATAAATAACGCTTGCCCGCCAAGCACCACCCCGACTGAGGGACTTGAGGATACTTGCTTCCCCTTAAACATAACCACTCTGGAAGCATGATTCTCCCTCGCTTGATCGTAGCGACAGCAAGCCTCTACGGCTCCGCGCTCGCCATCACAGCCGTTGACGCCGCAACGCATGTAATCTTCTCGTACGCAGGGACGGCGCACCCAGCGCGTCTAACAACGCTCGCCTCACAGTGCCAGCTGGGGGGCGTGATCATCTTCAAGGACAACGTCGACTCGGCGCTGGCGGGGTACCTCGCCAATCTACAAAGCACATACGCATCAGCCGGGTGCGGCGTGAAAGGACCACTGTTGATCCTCACAGACCAAGAAGGCGGACAAGTAAAGCGGCTTCCCGGAGGTCCAACGCTATCAGAGAAGATGATAGGGCAGCAATCAAACCTAGCAGCAGCGGGGAACACGGCAGGGGTGCAAGCGGCAGCGGCGCTGAAGGCGTACCGAAACAACGGCAACCTAGCGCCCGTGCTCGACGTGTTTCACTCTCCGGGGGACTTCACGGACCAGTATGAGCGGTCGTACAGCAACAACGCGACGACGGTAGCCGAATGCGCGGCGGCGTTCATCGCAGCGCAGCAGGGGCGAGGCGTCGTGGCGACAGCGAAGCACTTCCCGGGTCTAGGGGCCGCGGGCGCGACAGAGAACACGGACGAGGCGCCCGTGACCATCAGCCGCAGCCTATCGGACCTGCGGGCCATCGACGAGGCGCCGTACACGGCGGCCGTCGCGGCGGGGGTGAAGCTGATCATGACGTCGTGGGCGCTGTATCCGGCGCTCGACGCGCAGTATCCCAGCGGGATCAGCAGCAAGTGGATCCAGGGGGAGCTGCGCGGGCGCCTGGGGTATAAGGGGGTCGTGGTCACGGATGCGATCGAGGCCGGCGGCCTGCGGGGCTTCGGGACGGATCCCGAGCGCGCCGTCCTGGCTATGGCGGCTGGTGTAGACCTTATCCTTGCGGCGGCCCGGAATGTGACGCAGGGAGAAGGCATTGTTAGCGCGCTGGTGGCGGCCGTCAACTCAGGGTCGCTGAGCGGGTCCGCGTTTTCTGCGTCGACGTCGCGTATTGCTTCTCTGAGAAGCACTTTGTGAGAGATGAGGACTTTTGTAGCTTAATAATATCGTTGGCTAGCGGCTATATGGTGGTTGTGCTACACTATTAACATCTGACTACAGCAGGGTGACTGTGGAGATTAAAGGGGGGAGGGGAGGCGACCTCGTTTAAACAAGAGATAACCTCGTATACGGTGAGTAACTTATGACTGTATATTCGAATACCTCGGCCGTTATAATCATGGACTTCTTGGAGGGGTCTATATCAACAAGGGATGACTCCAAGGTTCGTTAGCAGCATACATGACTCCATGTCATTTCCGATTCAACGGAACCAGCTCAAATGAAGCTGCTGATAGGACAAGACAACAAGGATACAGACTCAAACCCGCGTAGTTGGTTCTCTGCTGTTATTCTCTGGTGGTCAAGTCATGTATTGTTTCCACCAAATTTATCTTTAGTTAATAGGAACTCTCCCTGGAACCATTAGCCCTTGGTTCATGCGCCGTTACTTATAAACCAATAGCGGTACTACCATAGCCGCCGACACGGAAACGGGTTCACCCTTAAATATTATATTTACCGATAGCCTGGATCCAATCTGTGCAAACAATCTAGTTCATATTCTAGAGGGCATGCCACAAACAACTCATACTTAGGTATAAATGTTGAAAACTGAAGACCAACGCCTGTGCTTTCTCAAGCCCCCGTTGATCAAAGAACGGCGAAACCAAATCAACGAAAGGCCTAACGACAAATTTCAACATGAGACACCAGGTAGTCATCACCGCTATCGTCGGCACAGCAGCCGTCGCAGAAGCAACCGTATGAATATCCCAACCGGAACAGTCGAACAGAATAGCTAATAGCGCAGCAGCTATATGCCAACGGACCTCTAAGTATACGATCCCAACTTCCAGGAGGATACGAAATTGAGCCCATGAACTGGACAGGCATCATCGAGGAAGGGGGTCCCGAGGTCTCATTCAGTGGTACGATCGAGGTTAGCTATTTTAGCCCTGAGCGACAAAAGCCGGCATTAAGGTCGTTCGTCGTCATGCAATATGGCTGCTTCGCTTACTAACCCAGTCCAATACACAGCAAGTAACGCGGCAGATCCAGGCTGTCAAGAGAGATTTCGCATGGGAACGTCTCCGCCGCGAGCTCAAGGTCTCTTTCGCCCCTCGCCAAAAGCGTGACAAGGTGAGGGCCCCATGCTCTTCCTCTCTCCTTGAAACGCCCGAAATGAGTTTTAGAGCTAACCTCACACCCATAGGCCGGAATTATCTGTGGAGTGGGAGGTGAAGACGTGTCGAGCCACGGACCACTAACCTCTAACACAGAGGACTCGAGGGATAAGATCTCCCAGATGACCGGGACTTGTGCTGTGGCCGGCGGGCCGGGTGTTTGCTCGGTCATCACGTGCACGCGGAACGCGGCTGTGTGGTTGTGCAACGACAACACGACGCCCATCGCGCCACCGTGCGACTCTCTCGCATCTTATGTGGATGATATCATCGGGAAGTGCTGCCAAGATTACTACCACGGGCATAGATTCTGCCGGGGCCAAGAGTTCGATACGAACAACTATAATGTTATCGTTGGTTGGGAGAGCCAATGTTAGAAATGCCGTTAAGGGCGACTGGACCGGAACCATGAGTGATCCTGTTATGTTAGTGCTGAGTTGAAATAGACCAACATTTCATACTAGTGGCCAATTCCACAGGCTGTATCATGAATGTTCGATTTTTGCGATTAATACTGTCTACGACAAGCTAATTTGACCGAGGCAAATAGCGTCTAACTTTATCCGAGAAGACAACGGCGCAGATTCTCCTGTTAGCCCCCAGAGACTCAACTGTTGCTCTTCATTTCTAGGAGACATGGTCAATCTTCAAATAGTGTCACGATCCCGTCGCGTCTATAAGCGCGCATAATCTGCCTTGTTTTATCATGTCAGCACTACCAAGCGCTGGATGTAGATCATTCTCGTACGCACGCGTCTTTCGCTGTCTCTCCCACTTTTCGTCGCTTTCAACCGTATATGGTCGAATTAGCCTACAGGCCAGGGAGGCCAGGGAACGCAAAATGGACCCAGGTATCGACGCTGAGGACGGTCCTCTCGGCCGGAGGCCTGCGCCATAAGCATAGGGCCCGGTTAGCTCGTTTGTGTGTCATGATTTGATGCTGGGATTTCATCAGGCCTTGGCGGATTTTTTGCCCTTCTTTTCCTTTGCGCTCTTGTCCTTCCTGTCTCGTTTCTCCTTCTTTTCTTTCCGTTCGGACTTGTCCTTCTTCTCCTTCTTGGGTTTCTTCTTCGGTTGAGGCTTAACATCGGGCTCGACTTCGTCCTCTGACTGCCCTTCCGAATTGGCGCTGTACTTAGACTCGGCCTCCTCGCTGGACTTCTCTTCGGGAGTTGTCGCCTCCAGTTTGCGTTTCTCTCCAATCTTGGAGCTTTTCAAGGCTGCCTTGGCGCGTTCCTTCGCAATCATCTCACTAAGTTTGGTGTTGATCTCTTTGTTATCGGCAAGATCGGCCCGTATACTGTCAACGGTTAGTGTGCGTGTTCATGCTCACGGCATGTATGTGAGAATGTCTAATGGGACGAAGACACAGAGGGAACTACAGGATAGTGAGAGGGGGGGTGTCAGGACACTGACAATCGAATGGCGGCTTCCTTGTTAAGACTTAGTTCGGGCTTCTGGGGAGGAAACTCGATGTTCTTAATCTTGTCAAAGTACTGGCGCACTCTGGCCAGTTCCTTGAAGACAGGGTGCTCCTTCGCATCAACCTCATTCAAGCGAAGCGCCGCTACGGTGAGATGTGGTCAGCCTGAGACGCGGCTCACCTCGGCGCAGAGCATATCCAACTCACAAAACAACATGGATTCAATTGAATAGGTCGCGAGCACGTAGAGCTTGGCCTTATCGAGAAGAGGTAGCTTGGAAGCTACCTCGGCTAGATTATCGGCCAGTGGTTGTAGGGCGTCATCGAGGTTGTCGACGGCATCGTCGAGGCGCTCAAGCACGGGAAGGATGTTTGCAGGATCCATTATCGCATTATATGTAGATGGATGGCTCTTGCGTTGAAATGGTAGCGGCGGTAGTAGTATGTTGTTGATGATAAGAATTGCATGTAAGTATGAGCGGTACCTCGATGATGAATTGTGGCGGTGTCGGAGGGCAGAAACCTTATAGATAGTTAGGTACCTAACGACAGGGGCAGAGGAGAGGGAGGTGCTTTAGTTGACAATTACAAGCCGCCTATTGGGCCGTACCGTGGATAGACCCATAATACTGTACCTATGTCCCGGATACCTGGGTACTTGCATGACCCTTGCAATCTGGATGAACGGGTCGGGTACGGTACTGTGCTTGACTGCAGCCCATCTCAACTGGCAAAAAATTGTAGACTAAAAATGCTGTCATGAACATCGCGGCACCCAAATCCTGCCCCTCCCCATTCATATTCTCCATCGCATTCATAGAAGAGCGCAACCACGGCCTTTCTACTTTGTATTGTATTCTATAATTTTATTACACTCGCGTGTTATTATACAAATGACCCTCTCTTCTTCTTAGACCGACACCACCTCGCCTCCGCCACATACACGAGCATCGCACCCTCCTACGACTCGACCTCAGATAGAGCACATATAGAGAGACACATCCGGGCGGGACATTCCCGGCAGCCCGCCGTTCCTGGCCAGGAGTCGGCCTAGATATCGGAGATGCGATCCATCCAATAGCCGCCACAAGTTTCCCACCCTGTATTCCCACATCATCCGCCGACCGCTTTCGCGGGCCTGGCCGCGAATACCGCACAGATCCTCCACATGGCCCTACGATAACCATTCCGTGGGCCGGGGGGCCAGCACACCACTCTCTTTTCTCTCCACCGACGGCATAGATGCCGCCGAACCCGCCTCCGAGCACGCCACGTCCTGGCCTGCTTTCTATCGCCCTTCTTTGATTCGCGACCGACGAGAGACTTCCCCGACATACAAGGGCGGAGGAGCAGAGTCGAGACAACCGGCGGGGATGGATGGCAAAGCGGAGAATGGAACGGAGAGTGGCGACGGCATTGAGGGAGCCGTATCAAGCCCTTCTCGAGCTGCCGCTACTGTGGAGGATATCAAACCCACCGAAGAACTACCCAACGACGAGCCGCAACAAGGCTTCGAATCGGTCGCTTTTGGTGGCGGGGAAATGGACGAACCGCGGCCTAGACGAATCCACATCTTGGGCTTCAGTGCGCATGCCCGATTTATCGCCCACGCTATTGCGTCTACGCCCGGCGTGCCCGTCAGCATCATAGCCCATCACCCGAAAGTCATGACTCGGTGGGGCGAGGAAAAGCGGATGCTGAGTTTATACGATAGCGCGGGCAGGCACACTTCCTCAGTCGAAATACCATGTCCAGAGGCACTCTTGGCCTCGCCGCAGAGCCGCAGAAGTGTCGCCGACCCGGACTACTTCTTGGACCATGTCATCGTCGACGTCATGTCGGCCGCCATCCTACCTTCGCTCGCTGCATTACGACATCGCATTGACAGCCAAACCACTATTTGTCTGCTCCAGCCCGGGCTCGGCCTGATGGAACGACTAAACGAGGCAGTCTTCACAGATCCCGTCACGCGGCCCAATTTCGTGCTCGGCCACAGCACCCACCTGGTAAGCAAGTTCTCCAGCCTCCTATACTCTATGAAGTATAAGCGGTCGGGCGGCCTATACCTGCACGCCGTGTCGAGGTCCGCCGAAGACCCTCCCCCCGACCAATCATCAATCGACGAGGGAAAGCAGCAATCCCAGCACCTCGCGCGGTTGTTGTCCTCGGCCGAAACATTGAACGTCACCGGTCTATCGTGGGATCGATTTCTGGCGCGGAAGCTACCCTGGTTGATATTCTGCTCCGCGGCCGACGCCATATGCGTCAGCCTCGGCTGCAGATACAAGGCCATCTACCACAACCCGCACGCGCGGAATCTGTGGGAGAACCTCCTCGACGAGACGGCGGTCATCGTGTCCCAGCTCCCCGAGCTGACCCCGGAGAAGCGACTTTACTTCGCGGGGAACGGGTTCCGACGGCAATTGCGGACGTTTCTCGTCGCCATGGGTCCCAGCATAAGCCCCTGGATCAGCCGGGTGCGGTGGGGCGAGGTCCCCCCGGTAGATTATTTCAACGGGTATATCGTCCGGCGGGCGCAGGAGCTCGGGCTGGACCACACGCACAACGCCGTCGCGCTCGAGACGGTCAAGGCGCGCATGCTCGCCAGAAGCTGGGAGCTGAGGAACGATGTACTAGGTAGTCGCCCGTATATGATGGATAAAGATCTGGTCGATGGTGGACAGCACACCCCCAACCAAGACGACATCCTCGAGCTCGAACTCGACGGCTTATAAGTCGAGGCTATGCCAGGGTCCTTTGACGCACCTGGATTGCACATTTTGTATATCCCAACATACCAGTTGTACATTGATCATATTGTATATGTACCGCGAAACGCAATGGAAATAATCTCACTTTGCCTAGGCATGCATGCCTGTTCCGGTCCTATTTCTTCAATGTATCCGGACGGGGAAATTAGCAAGGCAATCAACTAATGCAATGTAATAAAAAAAAAAGATCACATATAGCAACCGTCAAGTAGCCTATTTGTCATGTCTAGTTTATTTGGGTGTTTGTCTTTCTTTTTTCCTCGGCGAAGAATGGTGCACTTATACGGCCAAGTATAAGATCTGCGGTGTACCTATCCGGAGTGATGACTACCGAATGCAATGCGATGCAATGCGAAACATTTGATTCCCTCTCCGACGCCGGCTTTCTTTCCACGATGAAAAAGGTGGCTGAGAGGAGATGACGATGACACGGCATGATTGATATATACATAACGTGGCCAGCTGAGCACGCCCCAAGCCCAGTCTAGGGTCAAAAAGCCATATTTTCCTTCGGTACATGGCCACACCTCACTCGGAGCCGAGAAAAGAGGGGATGATGGAGGATGGTGATATCATTTCGCAAAATCCCTCGCTCACTCGCTCGCTCTCATGACCCGAGCCTCGTGCTATCTCCAGTCTACTGGCTCGCAGCCTGCTGGCAAGCCTTGAGCTGCTCGAGGTACCAGTTGCAGATCTGCATGTTTCCGTTGTTGTCGTCCATGCACTTGGTGAAGCTCTGTGCGGCGCCGGCGCAGTTGTTGGTGTACTGGTCGTTGTTGGCGGCGGCGTTGGTCTGCTGGGGCGCGGCCTCGGCTGGGGCGCTGGAGCCGCCGCTGAATAGACCGCCGATGGCGTGGCCGATGGTCGAGCCGACTGCTACACCGCTGAGAGGGGGGTTAGTCTTGATCCGTCGTTGATGTAGCAGTGGGGGACATTGGGGATTAGGGATGAAGAAGGGAGGAGAGCGAGGGAAACGTACGCCGCAGTGCTAGCCATCTGACCAAAAAGACCCGGGCCCTGGGACGCTGCAGGCGCCGCAGCGGTCGCCGTGGGCGCAGGAGCAGCCTGGGCCGGTGCGTATGTCGTCGCGGGACGAGTCTGCTGCTGTGTGGGAGCGCGGGAGGGGACGGTAGGCCGAGAGGGCGCAGGGCGGGCAGCGGAGCGTTGACGAGCCATTTTGGCTAATTATGTATAGGTGTGTGTGTGTGTGTGTGTGTGTGTATGTAGCGGTGTTTTCGTGAAAACGAGTCTGTCGTGAGAGAGACAAAGTTCGGTTGGCGGGAAAATGGAGATCCAAGATGGGATATTAAAATAGGTGACTGACTGTTCAATTCGGTTCAGGGTCCCTCGGCTTTAAGAGGAGAAAAATGGGCAGCGGGAACTGGAAAACCGCGGGCGAGACGAGACGAGACGGACAAATGACAGAGCTCGGGCTAGAGGCTGCTAGACCTGGGGTTTAGCTGTGTGGTCAATGCTAGAGCTGCTATTGGAGGGGATGCCACTGGGCTGCAGCATACCGCCTGCCATAATGGGTCGCCAGGGGTTGGCAGTGCCGATCCCCACTGTAGCTGGGAGCCAGATACTTGTGAAAGGTACCTTTTTTAATACCTACAGTAGGTGCGGTCATCGTGCGATGTTCATGTCATGATTGATGACAGAATGGGATGAACTTGAAAACCAAATACTTTTTACCAGACTGCCTAGAAAAAGACCAACCAGCCGAGGAGCATTGGCTCCTCCCACATCGACAAGATGAACGCCCTCCAACCTTGTCTGCGATCGGCGTGCCGCCGTCGGACTCTCATCCCCCCACGGTCCTCGCTACCAGTCGCCGCCCTCCTCCCAACAATACCATCTTCCACCTCCACCTCGCCCTCGAACGCCTCTCCCCGAAGCCGCCCTTTCTCCGTCCTCAACCGCCCGCCGCCCAATTACCCCGGCCACGTGCCGCTCACAGGCATCGAGCGAGCCGCCCTGGCCATCGGATCAGGCGTACTATCCTTCCTCGACCCACGGCGCGGGGACCTAATCGCAGCGCTAGGCGAAGCCACAGCGACGCCATACTTCGCGGACCGACTGCGGCGGGCCATGTTAGCAGACGCGACGGGGCGGCGACTCCTGCGCGACCGGCCGCGCATCACATCGACGAGCCTGGACCTGCCGCGACTACGCTCGCTGCCCCCGTCGACGGTGGGGGCGACGTACGTGGCGTGGCTGGACCGGGAGAAGGTGACGCCCGACACGCGCGCCGGGGTGCGGTACGTCGACGACGCCGAGTGTGCCTACGTGATCCAGCGGTACCGCGAGTCGCACGACTTCTACCACGCGCTGACAGGGCTGCCCGTGGTGCGCGAGGGCGAGGTGGCGCTCAAGGCCTTCGAGTTCGCCAACACTCTGCTTCCCATGACGGGCTTGTCTGTGCTCGCCGTAGCCACACTGAAACCTGCCGAGAGGAGGCGGTTCTGGTCCATCTATGGGCCTTGGGCCGTGCGCAACGGCCTGCGCAGCGAGGAGGTTATTAATGTCTACTGGGAGGAGGAACTCGAGACTGATGTGGATGTGCTCCGCACCCGCCTGAATATCGAGGCTCCGCCTGACTTGAGGGATATCCGCAAGCGGGCGCGCGCTGAGAAGAAGAGGGCGAGGAAGGCTGTAGCAGAGACTGCTAGTGCCCCACCTGCGGCTTCTCCGTAGAGTCGGTTCGTATGTGCCGCTGTAATGATAATCGTCAAAAGGAACAGGATACCCGGCTACCTAGGGACGGGTGTTGTATAATTACTCGTGTACTGTACTGTACTTGTGTCATAAACCAATCAGATGGAGATATACCGGAGTAGATAGAATATTACCCCTGAAAAGCCTTCCAGGTAACGCCATGCCATGCCATGCCATGCCCAAGCCATGCAGTCTTTCTCTCATCGCCCGTTCGGTCGTCCGTCATCCTTCCACCTCTTTTCTCTCCCTTTCTAAGTAATCCCCCCCCCCCCCCCCCCTCTCCCTCGCGCCCTCACAGGCACCCTCCTACCCCTCACAAATCCAACAAGTCATCATCATCCTCATCATCCCACCCCTTTCTCCGATTGACGACGATGCGCTCCTCCTCCTTGTTCTCGGCGACGGCCGACAGCAATTCCTTGAGCTGGGCCTCGGTGACCTTCTGCCGGAGCTGGCCTGTGCGGGCGAGCGTGATGAGGCGGTTCTCGACATCGGTGGCGCGGCTCTCCTTGACGAGCCGGATGCGTCCTAGTCTGTCTGCGGCCTCGGGATGCAGGATCTGGTTGAGTATCGATTGGCGAGCTTCGGCTGTGGAGGGAGCCATGTTAGCGAGAGGGCATGCGACGAGAGGGTTCGTTTGGTTGGATACCTTCCTGCCTATGGGCTTGTCAGTGATGTTTGTTCCGAGGATGACGTAGGGAGGCGCTATCGGGACTCACTGTTTCTGGGCCTCGGCCTGGCCTTGTCCTCCTGATGCCGCTCCCGACGATGGGCCGCCTTGCTGTGCCTTGAGCTGCTCGAGACGCGCTTTGCGGATCTGTGTTGCGCAGGCGATTAGTTGGGCCGGTATTGGCTCAAGGTGGCGTGACAGGCCAGTATTGAAAGCAATGGAGGGGTTGATGCGATGCGCGTACCTGCTCTAGCTCGGCATCGGCCATGGTGTCGTTTGTGGGGTTCGTCTAGCCTTGAGGTGTAGATGTAGATGTAGATGGGGATGTAGATTTCTGTTTGGTCAATAGGTGATGGTTAAAGGATTGAAAGATAATCGAATGATGTTGGAGTGCATAGTAGTGAGGCTACCTTGATCTTGGTCTTGGCTATAGTGGGTTGCGATGCCTAGAAGATTGGCGGGGTAATACAACATACAGTACGTAATCGGTACTTAAGGTACATTTAACCACTTAGTAAGCGGATGAATAGCAGGTATTACCACCGCAAGCCAAAGGCTTATTTCGACTTGTCTGCGCAATAGGCAAGAACATTGTTAGATTTAGGTACCGGCGCTATAGGTACTTCTACTTAGCTACGCCCCAGACCTTGATACACACTACCAGAATATGTCCTGATTGGCTTCCCTTTTAATCATACAAATTTATCAATTTAGAGTAAAAGCCAAAAATGGAACTATACCTTACTTACAAAGTAGAAGAAGGGACAGAGAAAGAGAAGATGAGGAATCAAATAACCAACTCCAGACATGCCCCGTTCGGCCGGAATATAACCTCCATGGCAACCGGGGACTAGGGACTCGGTACTGTAGGCAGGTACGATGGAACAGTGTATATGATGACCCCGCACGGGGGCTGTTATGTATTATCTCCATTCCTATTACAACCCATAATTCCAGACTCCCAAAACCAACGATTACAGTACCTAGATTTTACCCCTGAAGTAACCCTGCTGCCACCCAACATACCAAGTGTACTGTAAAGATGGTATAAGTACCACGGTACCTTAACCCAACCGCTACCTTACCCTCGACGAGCCTGCAGATCTAAAGTGCCGGTGCATGCATGATTAGGAATCATGCAGAGATCTACCATAGCACCCCGGATACGCACGGGCGAATACCTGGCAGATATAAATGAGGCCGGGATCCAATATGGCATGTTGGTTCTCGATACGGAAGTCGACAAGACTCGGCATGTTGCAATCTCCTGCATCGGAAGTTGTAATTGCGACTTTGGGCATTGATTGGCCTCGCCGCGATGGAGACGGTAACATCGAATGAGAAATCAACATGTCCAGAAGTATACAATCGCCTTTCGCAGGTGTGCATGTATACACACACAATCAAAGGACGAGAATATGGCAGACGGATACATGCTATCTATTATATGTCCACTCCCGCCTCGGGGGAGATAAAAGGCCCAAGAAGCCACCGTCTGCTCTGGGTCCTAATGCTGAACATTCAACACCAGCATATCTACCTTCTCTTCGATATCCAAGCCAGTTAATTCACAATGCAACTCTCCACCGTCCTCGCCCACGCCCTCCTCGCAGCAGCGGCATTGGCATCGCCCACGTCAAGAGCCTGTCAAGCCTGCGACCTGGACTGTCCGCGCGTGGTAGGCAACAGCATCGGGCTGCCGCAGTTCTGCGCCATCGTCAACGACAAGCCGCTGTGTGTGCCGTCGCCGTCGTGTGGTGGCTTCGGCGGCGGCATCGGGGGTGGCACCACCTGTCCGACCGGGTTCAAGTGCGTCGCCGACGACGTGCTGGGCGGTAGCTCGAAGATGTGTGTCCCTTTGTAAAAGTGTGCTGTGGAGGAAGTCGAACCTGTCGAGGTATGTGACGACTGGTCCGTCTGTAGTAGACGAGGGATAGAAGAAAGTCGATCGTGTAGTTGAGCATTGCTAACTCGGCTTATAGCATAAGAAGTCGGTCTCGAATTTGAGATACTAGGGCGGAGCAAGCATAAGAGTTTCCATGGGCAATAGGTCGCGGTAGTCGCAGCATATGACTGCAGCCGAAAAAGGAAAAAGCTTTTGTAAATTCTGGCAAGTACTTTACAGACGAGGCCATGAGCCGCCAATTCCACACTTCAATAGTATCAAGAGAAAGTAATCCAATACCACCGTTGAGAAAAAAACGAATGCATGTTCTACGCGTGCCAGGGCGTCTATCAACCACAGCTAAGATACGACTTGCGCGTCCAGTTCAGCCCACAGCGCACGGGGACACTAAACGGCTTCCCGCTCTCGACAAAGCTGCCGCGCAAGAAGCTCCACAGAGGCAAATCGGTCGTCATATCCGGCACAGCAGCATCTCGATCGTTATCCCAAGGGCGCCAGCCCTCGTCGTTAGGGACGGCCCAGCGAAGAGCAACGACGGGCGAACCCGTATCAGCCCCGGCGGGTGGGACGGCGTTGAGGACGAGGAATACGTAACCCTCCGAGTCCTTGGTGCTCGGCCTATAGACGAGCCGCGGGTCGCGACGGGGCGTGGACGCGGGGAAGTAGATCTGGTTCCGCAGTGTGCAGACACGATCGCCGTCGAGAGCGAGCTTGAGCATCTTGGGGTTGCAGGTAAGTGGCGGCAGGGCGACGATGACATGGTCGTCGCACCAGTACGTCAGGGCGAACGGGAAGTCGATGGCTGGTAGCGGGTCGGCCAAGTTGTAGACGGCGTGGCTGAGTTGCGCTGCCGTGGTTTTGCCCTCCTCCGGGGGGAACTTGAGGGATGATGTCCTGATCGAGCATTCGGTATGTGAATTCTTGTTGGCGAACGCGATGGAGAGGTAATGGATATACTTTCCGCAAGGAGAGAATCGGAGCTCTGGAATGCTGGTTAGTCACGACTATGCATTCCTAGATTGGGGTATGAGTATCCCGACGAACCTCGGGTGCTGGCTACTACATCTTCAGGCTCATCCGCAAGGCCCGATACTTTGATTGATATTTGTCGTCTCTTCTCGAGGTCCACCACTTCGAGCTGTGTAGCCTTGGCCATGAATGCCACTAACGGTTCAATCGGATGCGTAGCACATACGATTCTCGACCATATCAGTGGCGGGTGTGTCCACGGTTTCGTCCAATAGGGGGGACGGTCTTGCGATATCAATACCAAGCAGTCCGTGTCATCGTGATCGCCCGAGTCGCTTTCCAGATCAGACTCGTCTGTGCTCGTCTCTCCGGCGGTAGACTCGTCGCTAGATTTCTCCGACGAGGTATCGTCATCGGAGAATTCGTCTTCATCGTCTGATTCTTCATCCGATGTCGCCTCGGAAGACTCGTCGGAATCATCGCCATTTTCGGAGTCGGGTCCTATTGTCCTACTTCTCTTCTGGGACATATGAATCACGTATGTGGAACTTTCATTACTGCCCCTCGTTTCGGCATAATGTGAAAGCATTTCCCAGTGTATCTTGGGTACCATTCGTAATGTGCTAGGAGGTAAAGATGGTTTGATGCGTTCACTCTGTTTGTGATTTGCCTTCCTCAAGTCCAAGTTCCGGGGATCGACGCTCCAAGCAACAAGCTCACTAGTGATTTCGTCTTTTACTAAGGGACAAATTGCCCATTTCAACATTTCGGGGTCCATAGGGAGCGTCTGGCTTGATCGTTGGGGTTGGCTATTGGCCTTGAATAGCGGCTGTCTGAGACGCGATATCATGTCCGCTGGGTCGTCTTTCGTCCGGTAAGCCACGTCAACCCACAGTTTCTTCCCACTGAAGCCTACTCCGAGGACCTGAGACGCAGTTAAAACGTCGCTCCCGAATGCGCCTTCCAGATTAACGCATTTTACCGCGCTGGTCTTGGACAGAGATTTCAGCCAGCAAGAGTAAGCAAAAGGTTTCATAGCAACACACTGGTCCATCCCGTCAGGGTGTGTGATGATCACCTCGCGCCATTCCTCGGAAAAGTGGCAGAGCGACTGATCCCTAAGGAGGTTATCAGCAGAGTGGTCACTGAGCCAAGTAGGCAACGGCACCGCGAAGCTGTCCTCCCCTTTCCACTCCCGACCTTTAATGGCCATCTTGAAGCCGCGTTTGTGGCTCGTGTATCTCCCGAATAAATATGGCACCACAAAGCTTTGTACGCGCAAGCAGTTCCAGAAGTTCTTACTGCTGATGAACTCTTGGACTGCCCTGGAAACTGCGGGAGATGGCTCATCGATGAACTTATCTCCCAGGTGTTGGAACCAGAACGTAGCCGCGTAACACAGAAAGGCGTGTTCTTTTGGAATGGTACCGCCCAGGAACCCGAGATCCATATGCTTAGAGTATCTGCCATACATGAGATACGTCAGACAGTCCAGACCAATCTCTTCATGCGCATTAGACGGCGCAACGAAGTACTTGTAGAGCGACTCGTCAACGCCTAGGTCAGAAGTTTTCGGATCCTGTTGGAAGAAGTCCTTGACGCTTTTATGACAAAATCTAATTATTTGCCTCCGATTTGACCCCGAGGCATGTTCTTCCACGATAATAAGCGATCCGCAGAGGTCTCGAATGAGTTCTTCTTTTGGCAATCGAGAGGCACTGTAATCTTGACTTCCGCGCCGAATCGCAAGTGCATCGACAAGTTCGTCGACAGACATGGCTTGTTGTGCTGAGCTAAGTATGAGGAATATGTGTCTAAGGAGGTAAGAAATTGAAGTCATGTTCCAAGCATTGAATCTTGACTTACCTAGCGACGAGTTGCTCCATCCGACCCCGAGCATCGATCTTCGCTAATGTGCGCGTGTAGTATCCATTGAGCTTCTTCGGGAATATTTTCAATTCCGCTCTAATGTCTGCCTCGCTTGTAAGCTTTCCGAGCGTCTCGGAAACAAATCGGGCAATGAGGAAATTGTTGTCGCATTCCTCAGTCCATGAACGAAGACACTTTTCACAGCTAATCTTTGTCGACAGGTAATTTTTAATATCTGCTTGTATGTCTTCCGTGCTAGGACATATTTCCACGGCTTCGAGCTTCCGCATCGTCTTCTCGATCTCGGACACACGGCTAGTGAAAAGCCACCTCACCCTCCCTAGAGTTGGTTGATCTATGAGCCATTCGACGAAGTTAAGCATCTCCTTTTCATCCTCGCACTCGTCTATCCCATCAATGACTAAGTAAAGATCATCGTTACGAGTGATAAGTTCGTGTACGACACTCGCTGTAGCGCGAAGATTGTTTAGGGAAGGAGAGAACTGCGTTTCTTTCTCGTATAAGTCCACCAGCTTGTCGGACGGTGTTCTAACGAAGGCGAGTAGTTGCAAAGCCAGTATCCGAAGCCCGTCAGCAACGTGGCGACTAGAGTTCTTGCTGAATGAATAGAAGAAGTATGCCACCTTCTTTTCCTTCTTAGTCACGTAGTCTATCACCGCAGACGCAAGTACGCTTTTCCCCGATCCAGGCTGTGCGTTGTACCAGAGTAAGGCGTTATTTCTAGAGTCACACCAATCCAAGAATCGCCGATCTTCAAGAATCCAAGTGCATGTATTTTCGTGTCGTAGGTCTGATTGGATTTCGTAGTCGCCTTTGAAGTCAACACCATTCTGGCCCATTATCCATCGCCTAATATCGTTCTTGAGAGACTTTTGGTCAGCATCTGCTCTTGCTTGACGGTCTATATCCGCATTGAGCAAGCCGGCTGCCTGTGAGATCCCCAAATTGATGTGCATGTCGTCTTGCAGGTTTTTAAGAGCCTCCTCCGTCTCCTTTTTTAAAGGCGTAAGCAATGCCTTAGGGAGGATACCCTTAGACTTGGAGGATGATAGAACTTTGGACAACTTGTACCAGAACGTAATGATCTCCTTGTAGGAATGTACAAGTCGCGAACCGAGATCAGGAGATGAGGAGAGTCTCTGGTAGACTTCCAAGATGCCCGCAATCCGCTCCATGGCGGTTACGACAATTTCAAGGTATTCGTCAACTGCGAGGGCCATCTCTAACACGATGCGAGCTCCCACAAACGCTATGGCCACGCCAAATGGGGCCACTTGAGCAAAGGCTTCGCATTTTTTCAACACAGTCTTGAAGATTTCAAGAAAAGGGGTCAGCCGATGGAGCAGCCGGTAACCCCTGCCATTCCGTTTTCCAGCATCAAGCTCCAAGATGGAGTTTTGCAGCTCTTGAGCTGATGCTTCGCTTTGGGGTAGCCCGTCACCTTTACGTGTCGTTCCGGTATGATTTGTGAGCGCCTGTAGAAACGGGTTCTTTGAATCGTCTTTGTGTTTTTGTTTTAGTTCAACCAGAAACTCATCGATCGCGGTGGCAAATGCCCTGGGAGGGGCAGTCCCTCCCACGCCCCTGACATCGCTAAGCGCGGAAGTGGATGGCTCCATAGTATTATCGTGGCATCTAAGTGTGGTGCGAAAGTATATCAAGGTAAAGCTTTCATGACAAAGTCAAATAAGCACCCGCTCAAACACTGCACAATCATGTCGAGAAGTATTAATCGGGGTAGTGAAGAGCGATCAGGCCTTTCTTACTTAAACGGTGATCCTTGGCAGCGAGATGATCTCCCCATAGTATATTTGGGGGCCAAATGCAAGTAAGCGCCAATAGAACTGATCGGCCTAGACCAGGTATCTGCATATGCCCCTTATGCCTCATATATCAGCGGGGAATCATGCTAATGACTTCACTCAACTAACCACTTCAGATTTAGCTACATCATGTTGCATGAATCTGGAAAAGAAATGTCAAGCCATGAAGCAGAGTGAGGGGAGGATGAAGCAATCCTTCTCCATGAACTATTTGTTTGACGTGTTTGATCTGCCTAACCAATGTAACTATGTGATGGATTCTACGGTTTGCTTGACGTACGAGCCTTGGAATGTTACCTAGCTTATGTAAGGCCCGGCATAATGAAGCAATAAATGGATTTATCGACCCGCATATGTACTTCGCCGATGCAATTTCTTCTTGTGGTCTATTTCATTGTTTATTCCACGGCATGACAGTCTAGGTGTCAATAATCTCAAAAATGCCCGACCAACCTGAACCTCCCGGGTCAGCCCCGAAGGATAGCCAATTCGGCTCTCGCTGTGAGTTCAAGACCTACCACACAGTTCCCAACAAAGAAGGACGACTCAAAGTCAAGCCAATCGTCGATCCGTTTGAGCATGAAGCCAGAGGTCACGTTGACAATACCTACGCACTCGTCATCAACCGCGAGTTCACAGTCGAAGACCAGTCGGCCCCCAAATCCGTGACACTCAAGGTCAATTCCCCTCGGTTGCTCAAAACATTCCGCGATGTTGTCGGGTCGTATCCCTCTGTCCCGTCAGACTTCAAGTCACCCTTTGAGATCAGCAACCCGTTTCAGATGCTGGTTCATTACTGGGAGGAGTTAGACAATTATCGAAAAGAGACAGCCGACAATGAGACGCGCATGCACTTGAACTTACTGTTCCAGTTCATGGACAACGAGATCGGGCCTGAAAGGACGAAGATCATGAATATGATGAAGCAAGGTCAAATTACGTACCTCGCTTCTTGGGTAATATTCCGACCAGGCGACATGCTCTACACCACAGTGATGGGACATGGCTGGCTGTTGCGCTGCACGAAAACTGTGTACGAGGAGAACACTAAAATAGGCCCATACTTTGAGGTTCATTGCACATACACAGACCATGATGGGAAAGATGCCGGTCGCGCGACACACAAGATCACGATGACCCAAAAGCATGACTTTGGCGCCGACAACCCTGCAATCATTACTGAGTTACCAATTTTCCCCCGGAAATATGTCCCCATCGATGACCTGGAGGAAAAGTTAAAGGAAAGAGGTAAAAGATTTCTCGATCTCCGCGGTTGTTCAGTGCAAGCCTACGATGGACTTGCACAGTACCTGAAAGATCCGCCATGGTCTTTTTGGGACTACGATATGGCTAAGGCCCAAGCAATTTGGCTGCCGTATACGGTATGTATTATACCTCAAAAGGGGCTCTGTGGGATCAATCAGCACTAACTCAAGCCGCCGTAAGGAAACGGGGAGAGTCGTTCTCGACAAAGCCACCTTCCAGGAAGATTACTCGTCTAAGACGCCTAGGATTACTAAGGCCAAAGCCGAGCTGATGTTCTGCCCTCCATTCGCAATCGGCTACTCGCTCGCCAAGAAGGAATGGTGTCGCTTCCTGGTAGAGAACCTGCGACCCGTGCAATGGAAACCCGACGCGTGGGAGAAGCTGATCCTAGAAGAAGAACAGAAGCTGGTTCTCCAAGCGTTAGTGACCTCGCATTCGTACCCCGAGAATGCGCGGGATCAGCCTGAGCAAAAGGGGAAGGGCTTGGTTATCCTGCTCCATGGTACGCCTGGGTCGGGAAAGACGCTCAGCGCCGAGTCATCAGCGGAACTCACGCACAGGGCCCTAATCTCGACATCAATGGCCAGCCTCGACACAGAGCGACTGTAAGTATACCTCATCGGTTCCCCAAACAAGATTCTCATTCACAGCACAGATCATTCGTGTTTGAGCACAACCTTCGGCGCCTCCTGCAATATGCGACGCTATGGAAAGCAATCGTGCTCCTAGACGAAGCCGACGTCTTCCTCGAGATGCGTGAAGAGAAAGCCGGGAGTGCGAAACGGAACGCGCTGGTGGCCATCTTCCTCAAGGAGCTCGAGTATTTCTCGGGTATAATCTTCCTCACGACGAACCGGGTTGAGACATTCGACTGGGCGATGAAGTCGCGCATCCACCTAGCGCTGGGTTTCACACCCCCAGGCACTTCAATTCGACGACAGATGTGGACACAGGCCCTAGAGACCATACCGGCAGACGAGCTCGGTATCGGTGATGTGAGCGGAACCGTCAAGATCCTCGCCGACCGTAACCTCAACGGACGCGAGATCTACAACACATTGAACACGGCAAGGACGATCGCCAAATTCGAGCGCAAAAAGCTGCTTTTGGAGCACGTCCAGAAAGTCCTCAAGGTCCGGGATTCTTTTGATAAGAAATTGACTCAGGAGAGGACGAAGTTGAAACAATCGTTCTCGGAGCAGGGGCCGTCCGGTCATCAACTGGTGAGAACGGGTTCGATATTAACGGAAGAGCCGCAGGGATACGGATCGGACTAAGATCTAGGGCCTACGTAGTTCAGTAGTCAATATAGTCGTTTTACGTATTAAATTTTTAACCTCGTCACAAGGCGTAGAGGCAAAGGGACATCTGGGCAAGGATATAGTCGGAATAGCCTCACGTAGCTTTGAGGCACCCCCGTGCAATACCAAGAGTTCATTGCGTACCCTATACTAAGGTTCATGATCAACCTAAACCTGGGAGGATTTTAAATGATGAATATGTAATTAATGGTAGTGAGTACGTAGGTCGCAAATCAAGTAATTCCGCTTCGCACAATCACGGAAATGGGGATACTGCTTACCCTGCCGAATAGGGGGAGCAGAGGAACTATGGCTTGTTAGGTTATCTAAACTCGGCGTTTATCTCGGCGGGTACGCCTCACGCAGTACTACATTGATGCCTGCCTGACAAAACGAAAGCCTACTACGTAGTATAAGGGTGTGTCGACAATGCCTCTTTCACCCCGTTGGAATTTTCCTCTCTGAGTACTGAACCTAAGACATAGCGTAAATACGAGTTGTTGCGAGGGTGGCTCTAAACCACACCTTCGGTGGCCTAGGCTAAATTCTGTGTTGAAGGCTCTTTGATATGCAGTCTCAAGCTTCGCCACACACCCATCCTTGACTCTCAAGGCCCAATCTCCAATGTCCACCTGCCATTGGAGGTATTGTTGGGCCTAACGAACCGGTGTACGGAAGCCTGCAGCTCCTCTGCCCATCCTGCATCTACCTGTCTCCTGTTGCTGACTCACCGCGCCACTGCATCGCCAATCAAAGTGAACATGTTCCACTGCATCATCACGCGAAGCGGGCTGACTGGCAAATTTATAATACGTGTCCTAGATACCTAGGAGACGTCGAAGCAGCCTCTCCATACAGCCTTAATAGCGTAGCCAAAGTTTCATCTCACTATAGCCAAACATATTGCTAAGGAGCAGAATAGAAATTAAGGTAGGAAGGTAGACCCCTACCCCTTATATATAGGTACAACCAGGCCCCCGTGCCCCCAGCTCCCCTTTTCGCCTTGTAACCATTCTAATTACAATATTAGGAACTATTGTATATAGTAAGCAATAAACTCTTGTTGTTTCTCTTTCAAACACATACATGAGGCTACTCTGGCAATACATAGAAGGCCCCTTGTCTGCGTGCCTTGTAACATACCCCACTACTTGCCCGCTCACCTGTACGTGTTTCCACTCCTTCTGACGGGCACAGTGAAACTACAATTCAAGGAGACAGAGGCAACACGAGAGTATCGACGGCTGCAGAAGCTGCTTATGCAGTCAGAAATTAAAGCGTCTGGCTTTGCCTCAGATTAAAAAACTGTTACCATGCATCCCCTATCATCTTCGCTACCAATGGTAATTGGATAAGATATCATTCAACTAAATTCTATTCCTTTTTCTCCCGCCGGATTTGTTGTTCTTATGGAGTGAAGATAGGTAGGCTAAGCATACCCATCTCTCATGTCTAACAAACGGCCGTTGCATGACGTCTATGCCAATTTCATATCACACAAAAGCTTCCTGTTGTAGAACATAGAAATGGGGCAGTAAATATTATGCGTTAATCCAGTTGCCTAACGGTATACATGAGTCCTCTCCCGGCGAATGACGGGTACCCTTTGAAAATGTACGCTAAAGTCTTGGACTTACAAGAAACTATTCGAATAGAACCTTCCTTCGGCCACCATATATTTGATAATATCCCTTCACAATTATATTATTTTTATTCCCATGACATATCTTTCATTTCTTTTATAGACATAATTATAGTCAATAAATTAATGTTTTATCGGATACCATTCAGTGTAGCCTCAGTGGCTTCACTGGAGGTCTTACCCAACTAGCAGTTTAGTTACTAGCACACATCCAGAATACATTACTTCACATGATTGGAACAGTACTGCAGCGTGACCTAGATGTACTACGTGTTCAAATAGTGCCACAATGTTCCATCTCTAGACCTCTAACTTCGATTCCTATCAGGGTACTATTGCTCAGCTACCCTATGGTGTTGTCATATAGAACTTTTGTACTTATATAGACAGTCTAGGGCAACCATTAGATCTGAAGAATACAGGAATCAAACTATTCATCTCTTAGCCACCACGTACTCCCTATTAATGCATGTTACCCACCTGTACCCCAGTTGATTCATTTCACTCTTTTATTGGCCCCCAGACACTTAACTCACCAATTATCTTCAATCATTCACCGTCTGCTTTGTAAATTGGTGCTAAAACATCCAGCGGCTTTTCCCCGACTCAGCAGTGCGCCTCATCTACCAGCCTTTCCACTCTGAAGTGAAATCAAAGCGTGTATGAACTGGGTAGACCAATCCAAACTCCCCATTACCAAGGTGTTTGGACACTAACAAGCACCAATGCCAGTCTCTCTTTTATTCAAGCGTACTGATCGGTTTCAGAATGAACCCCGTCATTTCTCCAGAGTTGCGCTCCGCGCAGGAATATCGTTTTCCTGAGGATCAGGCCAACAATATTGTTGATATGCTTACGTACTACAACAAAGATCCCCGTTTCAGCACCATATCGTTTTCCATTAGAGAATTCAGAGGTGACTGGCACTGGATGACAGAGTCTTTTTCGAGCACTTCTAATGCAACACTTGGTTATCTGGAGCGACTAATACCATCGAACGTCCTATTTGTCGTGTTAGAAAACCTGGACCTATATTCTCTATTTAGGTTCCGACAAGCGAGTCGTAGATCGAGAGATATAGTAGGCTCTATACCACATCGGAGATATCAGAGAGTTTTCGCACATTCATATGTTCTTCTTCGCGCCTTATTCAAATCTGGGCTTGCTACCGAAGTTTCTTTACTTGATGTTGATACGGCATTATGCACAGAGCCTTGTGTGGTCTGCGGCGAATTTTCAGGATTTATATCGATCCCATTGTGGAAGCGATGCTGTCGCTTTTGCCTCCAGAGAGCCCCAGAGCTACGAATGCATTCACGTACCTCAGCCGTGAGAAACTTTGGTTTGACCGCATCCCAGACAAAGCAACTTCGTCAATTTCGTGTTTTTGAAGGGAAATACGGCCGGGACGGGCTCAAGACAAATGAGGGCCAATATATCATCGTATCTGCCTATCAGGCCTCGACGATCTCCGGGCGGCCCCCACCACCTACGCTTCAACGAGACGAATGTTTACGTATAAAGTTCAATTTCATGGCGTGTTGTCCACTTCCTTTCTGTGACGGGAGCTCCGAGAACCCTATGGCCGAACATGGTTTTTCCTGTTTGGGGTGTTATTGGGCCGAAAAACACCACAAAACAATTGCTTCATCAGACATGATCGAAAAGCTTTATACGAAAGATGGGTTCCTGAGACATTTTAGGTGGTGTAGACAAGCACAGCTCCTGTGGGATTCAGTCCAAAGAGGCGAAGCCTTACCACCGGCGTTGCTTTTCATGATAGAGGCCACACCAAATGAGGATGAGTGATGATGATGCTGAATCGCCCATCCGGGATCAACAAACAAGCCAACATAGCCACCCGCCAAGTCTAAGATTTGGAAGTAGCTAGCTCAACTGTGTTCAAATTACTAGATCGTTAGGGCGCTTACTAGATATGTTACAATTTATCTACAGCTAGGCAGAAGAACATGTTACGTAGCTATTACTTGCTGTTGGAATAGCTATACCACGAAGCTAAATGCTAATAAACGTTATTGTAAGAACTGAACTTTATGTTTCTTGCCACATTCGTCCCAGCGATGTCAAAGTCCGGTGGTATTGCTTACTGTCATATCAGGCAAGCCAAAAATGAGCAAACATAAGTAACGCCGATCGCTTACCCTCCGCGAGGTACAAAGCTTTTGGGGCAGGCAGTGGGTGAAGGGGCTGATCGGCCGAGGAGGGCAGCGGCAAGGAATCAACAATGTACCATCAACGGCAAGGCCAGTCATGTTGCGTAACCTTGTAGAGTAGAATGAGAAATGCCTAGTAACAATAATCTAAATGGACTTTGATTCGTTTAGTGATATGAAGTTAATATAAACGATCTTCTTTCCTAAAATAGTAGTTGCCAACAACAACCTCGAAATGTCTCATCCACTATTACACTTTATTAACAGATAGCTGTAGTTGCCATCGATATTCCTTACCCTATTAACACTAGACTTCCGATACGCGATAGCCGGTTTAACAGGTGATTTCCACCCTTTTGAAAGGATGTTTAATTTTGGCGGCCCCCCGTTTTTTTCAGGTGTCCTAGAAATATGTTCACCACATATTGATATTTTTCTCATAGCCTTCATATGGGAATAGAGTCGCATGTTACCCCATCTCGTCAATCGAAGTCATAATTACTCAAAACTTGGAGACCCCAGTATTATCACAGACGCCAGCTGCATCGTTATTTGAGCACCCACTCATACATCCCCAACTCTGAAACGGCGGTGTCGGGTTAACATCTCCATCGCAATCTGTCTGCTCAAAATAGGTTTCTCTCCAGTTCGAGCCATCAGTAACACCGTTGAAGAACTTGTTGTATTGGTCGGTGCTCATTACATCGACAGCAATGTCGAAATGCCAAGTCTGGCCGTAATCATTGACCTGATATCAATTTAGAATACTGGTTACGAAGCTGGACAAGTTGGGAAGAAGACACAAACCTCAGAAGTAGTGCATTGACTGCAGTGACGGCCGCCACTGAGTCCGGGAGCCGCCGGGCACTCATCGATAATCCTGAACTTGAGGGCATTGTCGTGTAGTGCCTCGCCCGAGTTAGAAACTGGGGTGATCCAGAAGCAGATACCGCAGGCTGCGCCGGGACCCCCGGCACCGTTAACCGAGGGATTGGCGCCGAAAGCCAACTGGTTAATTGCCGCCTACTCTAGGTTAGCAACGAACATTTCTCCGTAATTACGAGGTCCAACAAACATAGAGGTAACCTGGCCCACCGCCCTGTCTTCCACTCGAACTCTGACCATTGGGAAGAGCATTGACGCCGCAAGATGTTCCACCACCGAACTCGGACCCGGCAATGAACTGTGTAGTTGAGGCAACGCCAGTAAAAGGCAAAACATAACCTCTGGAGTCCGCAGTAGCGGTGCCGGCAAATGCGGCGGTCAATGCGAGAGCTGTCTTGAGAAACATTTTCGAGTATGAAAACAAGTTGCTTGTTGAGATTGGATATAGTTAGAACTAGGTGAGAGACATAGTTTAGACGGATATTGTACACTTATATATACTTCAACTCAAGACGTCTTGCATAGCCCGACTAACAACATGGCCCAGACGTGTTTATTAGTTAGGTAAGCAGCCCGTATGAAACGACAAAATGGCGGTATAGTGGCCTCCGTGGTGCTCTACCGGGCATAGTGCCAAGGATTTCATAAACTTGATGGCATGGCCAAAATGCGGAGAGCCATGCATTCTAGGAAGGTCTAGGACGGCTAATGACGCATCAAGGGCTTAGTGGAATCTAGCGCTATCTGGAGATTCAACCAATCTACGCCGCGGGCGTTCCTTAATTACCTACCTACCTACCTTGAGCTCAAGCTACAACTATAACCTCCCCGAAACACGTGGTTCAGATTACCAACACTACTATCCAGCTTTCGTAGTATATATCTATATGTGGAGGACCCACACAACAGTATTCTGAAGAATATTATTCAGTATTCCACCCGGAAGCCTTGTATTCGGTCCGATGGCTAGGTGTAGCTAGTAGGTAGCGTAGAATATAGCGTAGTTCCTGCTATGCCCGTAACCTTCTGTTGCCGGTTGACATTCGCTATTTTAACATGAAGAACATAAAGCATTCAGCTGATATAGGCAGAAGTGTATAATCTAGTAACACTATTATTTTGTCTTGAAAGGAAACTATGTGGTAGTCCTCCTTTCGCATATTAAGCGGGCTACACGTAAAGGGCATTGCTCGCTTTACAGCAGCGTAACCAACCTCGTATCAGTGTTTTGATAATAACCTACTGTAGTCTTAACTAGCTGCTTGCCCAAGTGTTCGGATATACATCTGAATTAGATAGTAGCTCGAAAAGCAATTTTGTTGCTGTCCTATTAAAAGTGTTTATTAAGCTCTAGACTATATAGATTAATACTTAATACCCATTTTTATAGGTTGTGCCTACAGGACATATGCGGAGACGTTGCCAAGACGGTAGCTTCCAAAATTCACTTGAGCCTCACATATGTCTTGGAGTTCCCACCAAGTTCTAAAGAATACGATTAGAAAAAAAGAAAAGAAAAAAGAAAGAGAAGGCAGAAAGAAACCTTGACAATATTACCAAATTATGAGCATAGATAAATCTATATGATACTATATTCACAATCTACAGGTTGCAAAAACACAAACGAAACGCTTAGAGATAATTACGCGAATGGCAAGGCCGTAATAAAAAGGTTCTCAACTGCCTGTCACGCGCAAATAGATACATGCACGTCGTACCTCTGAAGTCAGTATCCACGTATGAAAGCGATAATACAAGATTGAATACTTGTTCTGGAGATGGCTGCTGAGTTATTGCAACAAGGCTATATATAATAAATCAACCACTAGGTCTACAAGCAGTAATTATACTCAACAAGAAAATCATCACATACACTAGACTTACAAATTCAATATTGAATCCGACGGATGACGCGCGCCACATTCACGTCCGGGTCTAGGCATACATAGGTAGTCTCGATGAAGTATCATATTACCCCACAAGTGGTTTAGGCTTGTTACCGTATTCATTCGAGTCGTGGGACGCTAGATAGTATACCCGAGGCCAGTGCCAGCGGTGGGCTCAATCGTTTACCGTAATCTCTTGCAGCCTCGCGGGGTCGGCGACTGCTGGACCCGATGGGGACAGGGATGGGAACTTCCGAACATGGTTGATCACAATTGCTGGTGTTGCTGCTCGATACTTAGTGTAGGTACCTTAGGTACCTAGGTACATATGTACCTAGGTAGGTAGTACATAGGTACATTCTCACGACTTATTGAATGTGGGTCCCTGGCCACCCCACCATCTACCACCCCGCTGACACCTGGCACACAAACCGGCACAATTGCCCGGCTTATCTCTTATCTAGGGTCCTCGACTTGACTTCGTTAGTTGCCAAACCCCCACGAGACAGACCATTCACAATTTACTTGCACTCCTCCTGTCGTCGCGACCTGACGTACTTTGCACCTCAACGATTCCCGCGCCCCCCCGACTCCCATCGTACATCTCCGACCGCGCATCCGACTTGCGCACCCGACAGCAGAATGGTCAACATACCCAGTATGTTACTCTCCCGGTTGTTGGTGGCCATCGATCGACTGACGTAGATCAGAGACTCGCAAAACCTACTGCCCGAGGGAGAATCGGCACATGCTCCACAGAGTCACGCAGTACAGTACGTCCTCCACCCACCATTCGTTGTCCTATCCTATCCGATCCGGTGGCTAACATGTGCATGCAGAGGCCGGAAAAGCCAGTGCCTTCGCCCAAGGCAAGCGTCGTTACGATCGTATGTCGAGTTCCCCCGAGAGCCCAACATCCATACCTATTCAATCGAGTTACCTAACCCATCGATGCGCAGGCAAGCAATCCGGTTACGGTGGACAGACCAAGCCCGTTTTCCACAAGAAGGCCAAGACCACGAAGAAGGTCGTGCTTCGTCTCGAGTGCTCCGGCTGCAAATGCAGATCACAGTTGGCCCTGAAGCGATGCAAGCACTTTGAGCTCGGGTACGTTGTCAATGCCCATTCCCTTCCTGCATGCGTAGCTGGCTATCATCATGCTGACCATGTCGACTACAGAGGAGACAAGAAGACAAAGGGTGCCGCTCTCGTCTTTTAAGTTGGTTCTTGGGTTGGTGGGCTGCATGGCGAAAGGAACGATATGGGTCGGAAACAAACCTTTCTCAGCATCCGTCGATTGGAATCTCGTCCAGGGAGACGAGAGATCCTCTTCGGGCATATCCGTGACTACGTAGTCGCAATGTTTTCATAGTTGCTAATACACGGATCATTCCATTTTCGGTTCCCCAAACCAAGTCTCTTGGACGCTTCCACGCCGATACTATGAGATGTGCACACGCAATCACTAGGTCCTTGCCACAATAGAAAAAAAAAACCGGTTGAGCTTCCGATGCTCTGTTCACACTTCAACCTTCATTTCATCTTTGATGAGGGTCCTACCCCAAGTGAACAATGTACTAGCGTCAACTTACTGCTCTCTAGAACGTTGGGGTGCATAAATCGCCAGGGGGTACGAGAGCATAAAATCAGATTCACGTAGGTACCAACATTCGCCCGGTGATACAATCCAAAACTTCATGAACACCACAAGCCACAGCCGACAAACTTAAGCCCGTCCCCAAGAACCGTCCGAGCCTTCCAAGGTTTAACCCTATCTATATCCTACGAACAAATCAGCTCACGTCTAATCAGCAAGAGAGTGCTGCCATGACAAACCACAACACAATCAACTTTTCATCTCATTTCAATCCAATTCATCTCATCCCATTTCAATTCAATTCATCTCATCTCATCCCATCTAATCTCATATCATCTCACATCTCCAACAACCCCAAACTCTCAAAAGTCATCATCATCATTATTCAGAGCGCTTTATCTAATTTTTATCTATGTACGCTTAGAAAAGAGGTTCCGTTCAATTAGTAACGTAGTTCTTCCCTCGACATTCAAAACCGACTTGTTCCCGCCGACATGGCGGGAGAAACGAGGAGCGAGTCGATGTCCATGTCCCACAGAGGCGAGGGTGTCCGTGTTCTACGCTCATATCACATCACATCACGTCGCATTACATGACGGTGCAATCGCCTTCCTGCTGCTGCTTACCACCGATCTTACTCCTAGTGATACGCTCGCGCTGGCGAGGGGCGTTGCGGCCAGAGCGTTTGAGGTCTTCGAGGCGCTCGCGGGCTTTGGGGAAGTCCTGGGCTATCATCACATGACAAGTTAGCTACCTTTGACAACGCATAATTCTCCGAGATGGCCTATATCACTACTCACCAGCAGCTCGCCAGTACCACCGCTTCGCATCCTCGAGGTTGGCGGGGACTCCGATGCCGACTTCCGTGAAATAGCCCATAGCATACTCGGCCTTGGCTAATCCGGCCTGCGCGGCTTTGCGGGCCCACAGGTACGCCTCCGTATCGCTCTGTTGGAGGACGCCCTCGCTTCCCGTCAGATACCACCCGCTGAGCGCGAGCTCCGACTGGTGCTCGCCCTGTGTCGCCGCGCGACTGTACCACATGATCGACTGTCTGGGATCGATCGGGCAGCCCATCGAGCCGTACTCGTAGACACACCCGAGCCGGAACTGACTGAACTTGTAGCCGAGGTGGGCCGCCTGTTCGAATAACTGTCGGGCATATCCTTCATCTCTTATGATGACATCGTTGGGCTGGGCCGACTCGTATAAAAGACCGAGTTCGTGCAGCGCGTGCGGGTTCTCGGCGTCGGCTCGTTCGGCAGCTCGTTTGAGCCAGCCGATGGCCTCGCGAGGATTCTTCGGCTGCCCAAGCAGTCCTTTCAACAGAATCATGCCCACTTTATACATGGCCGGCGTGTCACCTAGAGTAGCCGCGCGTTTGTACCATTGAATGGCCTTTAAAGGATCCTTGCGGGTCCCACCTCCATCATCGTTGCCGAGTTCGCAACAGACGGCGGTGCGATACGCGGCAGCAGCATGGCCTAGCTTCGCTGCGGACTGATATAGAGTGAATGCCTCTTTCGGGTCCGGCTCATGGCCTAGAGTACCGCGACCCATGCAGTCGGCTAGGAAGAACATGGCGTCTAGGTTCTGCGCACCCACCAATTTCTTCAGGATCTTATGCGAATCCATAATATAACGCTCGCGGGACCTCGCCCTGGATTTTGGGTCAGGTAGTCGAGGGACAAGGACATCGGCTGCTTCAATCAACCTCTTGGCCAGGGCAAGGGCAGACTGCTGGTCGTTAGGGTCGTTCTTGATGAGAGCGCGTAGGTGTTCCAGCTCTTCGATAGTGACTGGTGGCTGTTCGGTCGCAGATGGGGGTCCTGCATCCTGAGGTGCGTTCTGAGGAACAGTCTGAGGAGCAGGGGAAGGGCGTCCTTGGGCGCCAGCCGCCGCAGCTGGTGTGCCGCCACTATAGTTTCTAACCGGGGGCGGTTTGTCGCTCATATTTACCACCGAGTTTGGCATCAAGCCTGCGCGTACAGGCGCCGGGTGTCCGGAGTTAGCTCGACTCGCAGGTGGGCTAGCCTGCGTGCCTGATCTTGAGGCTGCAGGGTTGCTAGGCAAACCAGGCTTGTACGCTTGAAACCCACCAGAAGGCACGGGAGGCATGTCGTTTGCCATCTCGAACACGGCCGACTGGGGCTCACGTAGGTTGGGCTGGGACTTGGTTCGCGACATCTCGGGAAAACGAGCGGGTCCAGGCTGAGGCACGCCGGCCTGTGGGGGAGGGGCTCGCATCTGTGGTTCGAACGAGGACCGCTGACCTTGACCAGGAAGAGGGGCATCTTCAAAATCCGGTACGCGGTCTGGTGGATGCTCGCCTGGATAAGACTCGCCGCTCATCCTTGGGTCGTAGTAGGAATCATACAGATCTCCTATTGAGCCTCGGTCTGGTTCATCATTCCACCCGGGGGGCTGTAACGCGGTGTTATTCGTGGGTAGAGGGGGGGCTGCGTCAGGATATGCCCTCTGGGGAATAGGCCGAGTGCTCTGTGCCGTAGATGGTCGCGGAGGGGGCATCTGCTGCCCAGGTTGTCCACCGTAGTTGGCGCTATCCGTCCGGGGAGGAAGCATGCCACCGCGCATTGTGTATTCATTATTTGCAGGCATGGTCATGCTTCGAGGTGGTGGGCCGAAGTCGTTCCGTGGCGGTGACATAGGCGGACCATACCCATCATCGTGATAGTCACTGTAGCCTGGATGTTGAGGCGGGGGCGGACCTCGCCTGGGATCAGGGTAATTTTGGGGTGGATAACCTCGTCCTCCACCTCGTTGGCTGTCCATAGACGGACGTCCGTACTCGTCCATAGAGTGCCCCCTGGGGCCAGGTCCCGGACCCCTACTAGGAGGAGGCCTTGCGTTTATGTCCATCCCAGCCATACGGTCGAGGATCTGGTTTTCCCGATCGAGATCCGTCTGTCGGTCATGCCCAGGGAACACAGGAAATGGACTACCAAAGTCTTGCTCGTCGGGACTTACCATGGGAGCACCCTGGCGGTTGACTAGATACCATCAGCATTGCGGGCCGTAATTTCTGCTCCCGTATATCGGCTTACCGTGTTGATCCAACGAGGCGCTCCGGTCAGGCGGCCCCGAACGACCCCCGGGACCCTGAGGCGGATATCCTCTACCAGGACCTGGCGGTGGCCCCCCGCCACCACGCATCGGCACCCCTCGCATCGGCCCGCCGCGCATCGGCCCACCTCTTCCTCTAGGCGGGGATGGACGACCTCCCCTTCCCGGACCAGGCGGGCCACGGTACATGTCTTGCTGTGGATAGCCCTGGTTGGGTGGAGGGCCTCTCCCGTAGTTCATGTCCTGGGGCGGCGGGCCGTAATCCTGGCCGTATCCGTCGTCGTACTGATCATAACCCCCGTAGCCGTAATCCTCCTGGTATTGCTCGTATTGTCTCGGAGGGGGCGGCTGCTGGTATGCGCCGCCACGCGGAGCGCGGGCAGCCGGCCCCGTGTAGGGTCTCTCGGCGTATCTATTATCATATGCCATGGCGTCGGAAGGCGGCGAGGGCGGGTCGGTGTGGCGAGTTGGTCTGCAGTAATGGCGCAGCCGGCAGGACAACGGTCAACGATGCCCTGTGCTGGATGCGATTCGGAAGCCCCCGCAGGCTACGATTCCTCTGTGTAGTTGTCTTCAGCGCAAGGTCGGGTTCGCCGGGGTCATGACCAAGCCATGAATTACGAATAGAAACTAGAGTTGGACCGCTGTCGTCGACTAGACGTTTTTGCCAATATGGCGATTAAACACACGATGCGTTGCCAGAGTGCTCAACGTGGGTCGAGAGGGATGTAATATTATTTGGCGGCAGGGGGTCGGGGGAGCGGTTGTTGGCACACGGGTATATCGGTACAATAATGATCGGCGGTTTCGAGAGGGCTGTGAGGGCTGTGAGGGCTGTGAGGGCTGTGAGGGCTGTGAGAGCTGCGAAAGGAAGCAAGAAGCGCGCGTGGGGTGGATTCGTCTGTCAGGTTGCAGGTTGCAGGTTGCAGGTTGCAGGTTGCAGGTTGCAGGTTGCAGGTTGCAGGTTGCAGGCGGCTCGGGACGCGCTGGGCTCGGTGCTTGGTGCCGGCTGCTATTAGATACCTACAGTAGGTAGGTAGGTAGGTAGTCTAAATCCACCACCGTCAGCTGTGTACCAGGTTGGCCGCAAAATAGAGAAATAGAGAGTATAGATAGATGCAAGGTAAAACCATCGGGTATAGGTATTAGATTATGATTGTTGATTTGGTGGTGAGAGAGGGCACGTACGGAGTGGCAGACGTTTGGTTGTCGCAAAGTGCAAAGTCAGAGAGCTGACAGGAACCGGGTGCGTCGCTGCTACGGTACCTATGCTGGGGTGGCTACCGATGCTAATGGCCTAGGTAGGTGGCCAACTGTGTGTGCGACGATGCTAGTATAGAATATAAGGGTCAGTGTGAGGTACCACGTACCACGTCACACATGACCAAAATAGAAAGGATCAGGAAGGATGCAAAAGGGAGCGGAATGTGTTGTCGCCGTGCGTGTGTGTAGTGCAAGTGCAAGTGCAAGTGCAAGTGCAAGTGTAAGTGTAAGTGTAAGTGTGAGCGTGAGTGTGGCAGTAAATACACTACAGTAGGTAGTAGAAACAGACAAACTGCCACTTGCCCTGTGGTGTAACGTCTCAGACGGGTACTAACCAAACGCTTGCATGCATGCAGGCGAGGCGGGTTGACGGGAGAAGGGGAACCTTGAGGAGGTACGTGGGGAGCTCGACGGTGGATGGATCGAGTCGCAACCCGACGTCGGAAAGGGAAGGATAAGATTCGCTACGAACAATGCCGCTTGTATTCTACATACAGTAGGTATTGATAGGTATGTAGAGTGAAGTGGGAAATTTGGGGGAAAAGGGAATTAAGGGTCTCCGAATTGTATACTTGGAGTCCTGTCCGGCAGGTATTGGTAGACAAAGAAGGAGAGAGGGAGGAGAGGTACCGTGATAGCACGATTGGGAGGGGGATGGTTGCCGTCGATCAGGTACCGGACCGGCACTGTACAAGCCTTACGCAAGCGCTCCAGCGCCAAACCCTTGCAGTTGGTACATTACCTAGGTGCTGTATCATTACCTAGGTACCTAAGCTACGGATTACAGTACCATTCGACAACTGGGTTTCGGCGCTAGCTCTGTTCACCCCTTTCACTTTGAAGGGGCGACTTTATAAGTGTTAATATTGATGTTCATGAGTACCGAGCGCCGTACCTGCGTTAGATTCCTTGGGGAACCGGATAACATGAAGCAAAGACAGCTCGCTCCACTCGACCGCGGATGCCGTGGCTGTTAGCCGTCAGTCAATTCGTCCATAAACGATTTTTCGTATTTGCATGTACTGTATCTGCTCATACAGTACTACCTGCATGTGTACAGTACCTACTTTAGATACGTTATGTACCAGTATGTGTCATTCAGAACCCCAAGAAAAGATCCGCAGCGACATTGAACGGCTGTAACTTTCTATCTTTGTTCTGTCCTACAAACAGCTGGTAATTTCCAACGGCATGCTTATCCGAGTTCTATCCGAGCGCACTCGCGTCTATCACCCGCCGCCTAGAATGATGCATTTGTGGCTGAGTCCTATACCGCTGAACCTACTTCTTCATATCGGTCCGGCTTGCACCGTCCGATCTTGAAATAAACCTCCAGCTTCTTCCACGTCACGTCACGTCAGCACTTCCACGACAATCCAAGATGCCAATTCGCGAAAGCTTGGTGCATAAGTTTGACATTCACTGGAAACACCCAGTCTCACCTTTGTACCCAGCATTGTGTCAAAAATAGCAAGGGTCGACGCCGGCTCGGCCTCTCATTGGTGCCGCAGCTCCAGCCCCCTGGTCTGTTCTTTGAGCCTCGCTCAAGTGCCCAGGACCCTTCAGAAGATGCTGGAGACTTGGGCATTGATTTCATATTCGAAAGCTTCCTAAATTTGCCGAACACTTTTTTTCCCCTTTCCATTAGAGGACTCATCACAGAGCTACCTACCCAACTTGGAAATTACCAGGTTGCCCATTATCGACATATAGGGGAGGATAGATATATGTACTTAGGTATACATATACCTACTACAGTACCTAGTATACATGACACGTCCGTAAATGCTTGTTTTCTTCGGCCTCCATGCCATGTCATATGATGATTATGTTTAGCGCACGGGCACGATGAAGGTTCGACAGCCCCCGAGTGTCAATGTGTTGTCATTCTGTCCTTCCCCTAGGTACAGTAGGTAAATAAGGTCGGTGCCCTAAATAAGGCTTGCATAAGACAAGACAGACGGCTGCGTACAACGGCCGGTGATACAACCAAGTGGTTTGCGTCGACCCATGAAACATTCTATCAATTGGCCCTTACGAGTCATGGCCGCGATGAAATAAAATCACCAGGAACGTCGGATAGCGAGTTCCCGACTCAGCTACGATATTATAAGAACGCTTTGCTCAACCTAATCCTGCCTAGTATTCAGCCAGAGGATAATGTATTGGGCAAGCACTGCAGGTCGTCTGCAGTGGTCCGCCGGTGGCTTGAACTGAGAGAGCTCGCTGGCCGGTACGGAGCGCTAATGTGGGCAGATGTGGGGGGCTATACGTCCAGTACCTGACTATACCTAATGGGGTATCCGTGGGGTAATGACCGTCTGTCCCTAAAAATATGGGGTCACGTCATGAGCCACACAATTCGCCACATATCTAGCCACACCATTATGGAGCAAAAAGAAGACCCTGTCTGGACTTTCGTCATTGATATCACGTACCTAAGCCAAGGTTCATGTCGAGGTCGGTTATCCTGCGCCATTGACCACGACGAACAAACAAGACACCCCGCACAGAATGGCAGCCAAATCCGGACGGTTAGTCACATGGCTGAAGATGCTGGCTGTGTAAGCATTCTCTCTCGCCCGCCCCAAAACGGACTCGGACAAGACCCGCAAGACTCGCAAGACTGACGTTTCCCTGGCGGTTGTTGTAACAGTGGCGGCGGCGTATGCGTCGGTGGCCCGGCATTCGTCATGTGGATCCAACCGACCGACGAGGAGCTGTTCGAGAAATACAACCCCGAGCTACAGAAGAGGAGTCTCGAGCGCCGGTACGAGAGACAGAAGGAGTTCGACGACTTTGTCACGCAGTTGAAGGAGCATTCGAAGTCTGACAAGCCGAGTACGCCACCCCCTCGCATTGCCATGCCATGCCCCTCTTCGCTTTTAGGGTTACCCCGACAATGACCCATAACGTTGTGATACGAATCAACGACTAACGACTGCAATCATGATATAGTATGGACGGTGCAAGAGGAAGCGGCCCGGAAATATAGGGAGGAGTCCCTGCGACAAGACTTCCAGAATGCCACAGACGCGAAGGCGAGACAGGAGGCCATGAGGAGAGAGGCCGGGCTGGTACAGGCCGCCGGAGAGCCGGAGAGTACAGCACAGTCGAAACCGACGGATAACGTTCCTTGATGCGTCAGAGAGCCAGCCGCCACTGCGTTCCATTGTATCATCACTCTGTCTATAGACCTACATGTACTCGCAAGCATTTAAAGGGGTTTGGCGTTGGGGAAATGGGCACGCAAAAGCAGGTGGTTCTGCTCTCTACCGTGCTCCGCATATGATGTATTTACCCGCTGTACTATCAGTTGAAATCTCCAGCATGTTCAGGAATCACACGTACCCGTTGCGATGGCAGTGTCGTCAATGGCAACCTCCTGCATCATGTTGTAATTTCTCCCTCTAAACTCGCTATCCTGGTATCGACCAGCCTCCGAATCTGCTCCCACCTCTCTATCAACATATTCGCCTGCGACTGTTCGCCGACGTCAAGCGCGCGAATCCGCTCTACAGTCCCGTCCACCGTCGCGATATACTCTCTCAACATGTCCAGGAGCAGCGCATCTGCAGCGCCCTGGCTCCCCTCGCCATCGTCGCCCCCATTCACAAAGCGCATCCACTCACCGACCCTGCAGCAAAGCAGCCTAAGCGCAACCTGCGTGCGGTGGCAGACGGTCTCGCGATCAAGGACATAGCGCCCCAAGAAGCCCGCATCCTCGAGGCGTTCCTTCTGCGAGGCAGTCAGACGGCCAAGCACGACCTCGTCAAGCAGGACCTCGTCCCAGCAATTCTCCCGCATCACGAACCCGTACTCGACGAGCAGGAAATCGCCCCCGTGGCGTCCGTAGCAGATGCGCACCTCGGCGCCCTTGCGACACGGCGCCGTGGCACGGAAGGCGAAGCCGTCGCTCCCGAACGCGACATGACAGCCGGCCTCGTCGCCATGATTGAACAGGTCCGCGACGGGCTGCAGCGCCATGTGGTCGTCGCGGGAGGTGCCGCGGCGTCGTTTCAGGGCCGCGTCGAGGTAGTAGAACGTGCGGGAATTCACGAGGAGCCAGGCATATCTGTACCTCTCCATCCCCTCTCTCGCCCCTTTCCCCGCCTTGCCTTTCAGCTCGGGGAAGGCGGCGGCCACCGTCTCCCAGCAGCGCGCGAACTTGGCCTGCTGTGCGGCGAGGAGATCGGCGGCCTGCCGTGGCAGGAGACGCTGCAGGTCCGGGTGCCACGTCAGGGGCATCCCGTTCAGGTCGTCGGGCCGCGGGACCACGGCGTCCCAGGGCGCGAACTTGCCGCTTGCGTCGAGGGCTAGGTCTGCGGCTAGGATCCCATGCACCGAGATGCTTGTGTCGCCGAGCTTGCGGAGCCGCGCCTTGGGCACGGTCGAGAGCGACCGGAGGCAGTTTGTCGGCACATCGAGGACGATCTCGTCGGCCTTTTTGTTTGTTTGGCTAGGTTAGTACAACCGATGCAAACAGATGAGATACGATAGACACCCATCTTACTAAACGATGCCGCGGGCATAGTTTTTTCTCGAGGTCGGGCAAGGTAGGCGACTTACTTGAATATCACGCGTCGCAAGCACGCCTATGCCGCGGCCCGGAATGCGCTCCGGCGCAATGCCGTTCAGCTTCACGCCGCGGCTGGTGGCCCAATCGAGGAGTTCGTGGAGGGGGTCCATTGCTTTTTCTCACTGTCGATTCGCAGAGAACACGGCAATGGGATTCATGTCGTGTGATGTGCTGTACATATAAATCGGGGTTCGGCTACAAGGACCCCATGTCGAAACAATGCGCAACAATAGGGTCATGCGAGATGCATCTGTCTGTACTTATACCCAAGTTTCGCAAGTTGGAAAAGCAAAGCCAAAGCACGCGGCTGATTGGTCGACGGGGTGCATGCTGTGTGCCGTTGGGCGGATGTTGGATCGGCGTTTGGGAAATCGAGATTCCCCACTCGGATCCGGCCTCGTGTGGTCCGGTGCTTTTTCGGCGTCCAGCGATTGATTAATTGACTGCACCACGTTTGTTGTCGGATGTTTTTAGTATGACACGGATAATGAGGCACAGCGAACCGGTGGGTTGTGGAAGGACAAGGACAAGTTTCTATTCATACTGGATGGATATGGCAGAGTCTGCTACATGGGTGCACTCACTCTCAACTCTGATCAACAATGATGGATTATATGTATTATGTACACCATGCAAGCTGAAACTAACTGTTTTTGCCTCGGTGTTGTTAGAGTTGCCTTGTTATTGGATTCAGTGTTCAATCACTTACAGCTGGCTAACTTTCAGGAGGCAAGGTACGAACATACAGTAGGTACTATGTAGGTCGGAAACCACTGCCAACCAGTACTGGACTATTACCTTATGTAGACAACGCCTATTTTCTCCTCAAAGAATGCCTACTGTACAGCACAGCAGGTACCTAGGTAACTGCTCAATGCCACCCGCGCGGAAACCTTAAGTCCGGCCATAACGCCGAAGCTTAGGCGGAATCGACGGTTTCCCCGCCATGATTAATACTTACATTACAGCTTTGCCCGGGCTATCAGTGGCGTCATGCCTCTTAACCGCACATTCAACCGCATCTCAACTTCTTTTGGCCATGTACGGGTTAACGCATTCAAGCTTGACTCCTGATTAATTGTAGTGTTCACACATTTATCACTGTTTATCCCCTCACTTCACCAGATTGCATCCACCACTTCAAAGCGACCTGCACACCACTAGGACCCTTATCAGTGCCAAGACCGTTTCCCCGTGAACGTCCCGGCGCACCCGGGGCAAAGATATACCGGGGCCTACCACAATGAGCGGCTCAAGGTCGCGCTTAGACGATCTGGAGGCCCAGCGTACAGATCCCTACTTTGATGCTGAAGAGGACGAGGATGAACATGATGATCCCGACTACGAGGACGACGGGGACGAACAAGACGAGGACGATATGACCCATGACCTGTTTGAAGAGGAAGATGAGTTTCACGGTATGCCCTCCATCTCCCTTTACAAAAAGCTCGCCTTCAACTGACATCGGTGGTGCTAGATGCCGAGGAGGGCTTGGGTTTTATCGTGCAGGTGGAAGGCGGCAACGAGGGAGAAGGCGGTGAAGCTTCGGAAGAAGCCAACGAAGCACGATCCGCCATAGAACGACGGGTCATCAGCCTTATCACGAGTACGTTTCCGAATGCCCGATCGATGTAAGTCGCTCCCTGACATTGCAGTAGATGTAGGCCGTCGCGCTGGATTAGTCTCGCAACGTGAGATCCTGAATCTCCTACGAGGTCGCAATCTGGGCATTTTGCTCAATGATGAGGATGATGATGATGACGACGACGGCAACTGGGGCCCTAGGTTACGCAGACGACGGGCCTTGGATCCGAAAAGGTTTCCCAAGGTTCCGAGTGAGAAGGGGAGGGAACTGATGAACTCGGGGACTTTTGGGGCGAATGATATATCATCTCCTCTAAGGAAGAGGAAGCAGCTGGCACGGCGGATACTTGAGCGCGAGATGGGCACGGGTGATAGATCATACCGCAGGATGAACCAGGGTGTGATGGCGCAGGTGAGTCTTACAGGTCGAATGCGACTCTTGGTTGTGCCTTTGGCTGACCCGAGACAGTCCATGATCCCTCACACTGATGCGGATATGATCATCCACTACGACGAAAATGTCTACTCTGGGCAATTCTCAGACGACGGAAACTTCTTCTACTCGTGCGTGAAGGACTTCAAGGTGCGCATGTACGACACATCCAATCCGTACAATTGGCGGCATTACAAGACGGTGGCCTTCCCGTTCGGATCTTGGACGCTGACGGATGCATCGCTGAGTCCCGACAATAAATGGCTGGCATACACATCTATCCAGAGCAATGTTTGTCTGGCGCCTACAGATCCAAACGACACAGGCGATCCCTACACACTAAGCTTATCCGACCACGGCGCCCGACGGGGGGCATGGCGCGACAGCTTCGGCATCTGGTCCATCCGGTTCTCAGGGGACGGGCGTGAGCTCGTAGCAGGGACAAACTCGCGCTCCATCATCGTCTACGACATTGAAACGCGGCGGGTCCTGCACCACATCGAAGGGCACGAAGACGACGTGAACGCGGTATGTTTCGCCGACAAGGCATCACCCCACATCCTGTACTCGGGCAGCGACGACACGACGATCAAGGTCTGGGACCGGCGGAGCATGGGCGACAGGCGAGAGGCGGGCGCGTTCGTGGGGCACATCGAGGGCCTCACGCACATGGACAGCAAGGACGACGGGCGGTACTTGCTCAGCAACGGCAAGGACCAGAGCATGAAGCTGTGGGACCTGAAGATGATGTACACGACGGCGCAGTTCCACGACAAGAACCCGCGCCAGCACACGCCGCCCAGCGACTTCGACTACCGCTGGAGCAAGTTCGACGACGACGACTGGTTCCCGCACCCCGACGACAACTCGGTCGTCACGTTCCGCGGCCACAAGGTCCTGCGCACGCTCATCCGCTGCCACTTCTCGCCGCCCGGGAGCACCGACTCGCGGTACGTGTACTCGGGCTCGCATGACGGCAAGGTGTATGTCTGGAACATGGACGCCACCATCGCCGGCGTTGTTGATGTTAAGAAGACGACGCAGATGGAGAAGTCCCTCCCGCTCGCGTACCACCAGTACTTCGAGCGCCGCGGCCTGTCCGGGTGGTCCACCATTGTCCGGGATGCGAGCTGGCATCCTACCGCGCCGTTTATAGCTGGTGAGTTTGACATGATTGTGCATTTATTTACGCGGGTATAACTGACAATGGTGTAGCGTCCTCTTTGAACGGGTGGGACAATGCCCTCGGTACGGTCTCGTTGCACTCGTACAATGAGGGGAGTCTTGACGAGGGCTACCCTCAGATGGGCACGGCGTATGACGAGAAGCTGAAACAAGTGAGTTGTGAACGGCAGGAAGGGGAAGATGATGACGACGATGAAGGAGGTTTCCGCACCAGATGATGATGCAAGGCATCTTGGCGGGGAACTGATGAGAATAAGGCTCACTTACTTACCCCGTCATTCCTTGTATACAGTCCCAATGAAGCACAGCACCAGTATCCGTATGTGCCACATTTCCCACATCAATTAGGTATATGGTTCAGTCTCAAGGCGTTAGGTTAGTGGGTAGAAATGCAGAGATGGGGTCAATTTGGTCAAGTTTTGTATTTTCCGTAAATCCCCGCGTCAACCTCGCAAGCAATGCGATGTAATGCAATGTTTTGTTTGAGTGTTTGTACAGTGACATAGTAAAGGTTAGATGTTAACAGCATCATGAGACCGCCACCACCAACACTATTCGTACCAGCAGGGTGTCCCGATGGTGCCCGTTTCGCGTGTCAATCCATCAATCCATCAATCAACCCGCCCTAGCCGCAAGCCATACATACAAGCAGTTCATCCGTCCCGGTCTGTCTGGCCCGGGAGAGTAGGTTTGGTTTTTCATCGTCATTATGTATGCCGCCGCACCGCGATTCATGAGTTTCGATAGCGGTAGGTCGGTAGTTATCGTATGTGTTCCCTCGCCAGCGCACTCGGTAGCCTCCCTCCCTCTCTCTCTCTCTCTCCCCCCCCCTCCCATGGGCACCTATGCGCCTCCGACCAGTACGTTATTGACGGGGATGTGAACTGCAAAGGAACCACGTTAGCGCAAGCATGTCCATAGGAAACACAGATGGTCTCGGGATTTGCCGTACTCAGCTTGACGAGGTAGCCGATGGCGCCCATGACGACGAAGCCGAGGCCGACGGCCTGGCAGATCTTGAGGTACTCGTTGCGGTCGGGCTTGGTGCAGCGGTTGATGAACTGCGTGCCGTCCTTGACGAAGTCCTTCTGGACATCGAAGAATTCTGTTATCTGATCGGCCATTTTGTGTGTGTTTGTGTGTGTGTCTGTGTGTGTGTCTATATCAGTGTGTATGTGGAGGAAGCGGGAGAGTGGTGATAGACAGATCTCGACGTCGTTCGTGCGATGGGATGCGAAGGGGGGAACGTGTTGCGCTGTCCAGAGCTTGATGCTAATTGTACTAATAATACCTAAGAAAGATGCGGCCAGATTTCCCCTGCTCAGCCCTTTCCTGAATGCTGGTGCACTAGTCTGCAAGTAGTCAAGTGCCCACCTACAATTGAGAGGGCCTCGGGAGGCTGGTGCTTGGTCCACGTACAGGGGGTACACACATCAGCCACAGGCCTCCCAGGCGTTGAGCCTCATTCTGCACGTCCCCCGGAATCTCGAACGGGAGCCCCTTTCCACTAAATCGGATAATTACAGTGGGCCCACGCCCTGGGGAAAGCGACCTCGCCGCCCTATCGCTACGCGTCGAGGCGCCTGAACTGCCCTAGGGCAGGCTTAGGTAGGTACTCGATAAGCCGAGCCCAACCTCAAAGCTCGGAACAAACCTTCGTCTTTCTGACTCGTACTACGTACAACCATGTCACTCGCATCCACAGCCTCTCCTCCATCCCGTCACAAATCTTTGCTGATATCTCGATACTGCTGAACACCGTCCCCCCTCGTTTTTCTAGACTACCACTACCACTACCACTACCACTACCACCACCATAATACTTACTTGCCTACTGCACCAGCTCCCTTCCTCTCGTCTGTCTGCATTGGCTTTAATGAACCCCGAACAGCCGACCTCGCCAGCCACCGCCGTCCATCCTGCTCTCGCGCGCGACGCCTTCCCACCACCCCGGCCGGCCCAATACCTACCCAGCGACTCCTCTTTATGCGACTACCCGCTGTTAGTTTGACCTAATACAACCCCGCCGGCTAACTGAAGCAATCGCGCGCGCGCACGTCGTACGCATACGATACGCACACACGCACAGAGAGAGACACAGACAACGAGGTTGATTGCCTGCCCATCGCAGGTTCCGGGCTTTGTAGTGCAGACGGACAGACAGACAGACAGACAGACGGACAGACGGACAGACAGACAGACGGACGGACAGACAGACAGACAGACGGACAGACAGACAGACAAGACGGACAAGACGGTCTTGTCCACCTCGCCGTTGTCTTTTCTTTTCTCTCGAGATACTACCACATCTCTATCCTATCGTATCTTATCCTATCCAGTTGCCTGGCTGCCTGTACTTGTTCGCGTCATCTCTTGACCTCCCCAACATCTGGACCTTCTCGTTCTACACCGACCCGTGTGTACCTAGGGAGACTTTGGCCGAGATTGCGAGCACAGAGCTTCGTCTTGACGTCTTCGTTGATTCAACCCCCCGTCCAGCCGGCGCGCGGGCGTCTTGTTCACGCGTGTTTTCTGCCGCTAGTCAGTCTTGATACCCGGCATTGCCTGAGAGAGAAAGAGAGACAGAGAGAGAGGTTTGAGTTCGGTCCACGGTCCACCATGTACGTATGATGCTATATCCTGTGAGATGTCTTTTCCTTCTTCGTCTTTTCTTGTCTTTCTTGTCTTTCTTGTCTTTCTCCGGGTCGTTTTCCTACATGTATTCTTTTCTAGATCACTGATACAACGGACCAAAAGACGCCAGGCACTTCTTGTATCTTACTCCGAATACACTCAGTTGCTAGATACCTCCACTGATCCCTCTGACTTCATAACACACTTTGAGCCCCCGTAACATACAGTCGTACCGTGTCTTTGAAGATGGCCGACGAGGATTTCGAGATCGACGTCTACGGTGACGCCAACCCTGACTCAGATTCCAAGGCCGACGACTCCAACACCCAGGCCTACGACAGCAATACCAGCATCACCATTGCCAACGGCTCCAACCCTCCGGAATCCGTTAACAATGACAGCCACCACGGCAACTATGATAACCGCGACCAGGAGAGCCACGACGAGCATGGTACCCCAGCGCGGCAGTATCAGCAGGGAGTCAAGCGGAAGGGAGAATCTGATGACAGGCCAATCGACCCCGGCGCTACAAACTGCCTCCTTCTCTCGGACCTGAACTGGTGGACAACTGATGATGATATCCGTGGCTGGGTCGCAAATGCCTCTTCCGAAGAGGAGTTGAAGGATATTACATTCAGCGAGCACAAAGTGAATGGGAAAAGCAAAGGGTATGTGTAGTTTTCTTAGCATCAAGGTCACGCAAATGCTCACAGCGAACAACAGTCAAGCCTATCTCGAATTCACGTCCCAGCAAGCAGCCACCGCTGCTAAGCATCAGATCGAATCAGCAGGCGCGGAGGGTACGCAACCCGGCGGAAAGAAACACAACGTCATCTACTCCAGTCCCGTGAATAACCCGTTCCGCACTCTACCTAAAGATGCACCTGCCAGGGGCAAGGACAACCCAGCCTCCCGAGGCGGCGCCGGCGGCAACTTTAACGACCGTGGCGGTGGCAACTTTCGAGGCCGCGGCAATTTCAACGGACCTCGCGGTGGTGGTTTTAATCGGAACTTTTCAGGCGGTAACATGGGCGGTGGCGGTGGCGGTTTTCACAACAATAATATGGGCGGAGGCGGTGGCGGCTTTGGCAACAACATGGGCGGTGGAGGTAGTTTCGGCTTCGGCAACATGCCCGGCGGTGGTGGAGGTAACTTCGGCTTCCGCGGGGGCATGATGGGCGGCAACATGGGCGGGGGTATGCGAGGAGGAGGCATGCGTGGTGGGCGAGGTGGTGGCATGAACCCCGGCATGAACCCCGGCGTTGGCGGCGGCATGAGTAACGGCATGATGGGTGGCATGGGTGGCATGGGTATGCCCATGATGGGTTTCCAACAGCCTCACTTCAACCCGGCCTTCTTCGGCGGCAACCAGCAGGCCGATTGGCAGAATCCGCATGGCGCCAAACGACCACGAGGAGAATAGTGAAAACATTATACGGTCGACGGCGCATGAAAAACATTGGGCGTTTACTTTTTTCATTTCATGGATTGATTCATTGGCCGGCAAGGCAAGACAAGGCAAGGCAAGGAGGGAAAGAAGGGAAAGAAGGGAAAGGAAAGGGTAAAGTGAGGATGGGTTTTCCTCCGACTAGAAGCTTTCGCAGCATCCCATCCATCCAGACAGACTGCTGTGCTGGGGCTTTGTGTAGATTATTAAGTTGTTATACCTACCTCTTCCTTAGGTTATTCACCGTGTGTGGGAGTGCGAAGGGAAATGACAATGAACTTGAAATGGTTGAAGCTATGCATTCTATACGATATATGCTCTAATTCGGGTTATGTGAAAAGTCAACGCTGTTAGGGCAGTCATAAGGCCGGGAATACCTGCTTAGCTATAGTATTGTCTTTGACTATCTGCTATGAAGCATCAAGTGCCAATGAACGAACGATGAGGCCATCATTTGTTATGACTCGTTGGTTGTAAGTATACAGCTCGTGTGTCGAAATATGTGGCTACTTATATCTGTATATCGTCTAACTAACATTTGACCCCCGGTGGTAGGCCGGCCCGGATGGATCGAAGGCACAGTATATAGTCCCTCACATTGCTTTTCTACAACGATCCCCTACAGGTATTGCGACGTCAGGCATAGGGCTTTTGGTGACCTGCTTTTGCGGAACACATACCTAGAGCGCTGCAAGGTCCCTATAGGCACCAGTGCTTGAAGTTGTCTTATCTATCTATTAAGAGAAGGAGGTTTAGTAGATATGATCACAGTGATGGTCTTGAGTGTTAAAAATGGTCTCCGTTGTCTACCCAAGGACGTAGGTTAGGAAAAAGAGTAGCACGCCGCATAGTCATGAAGGCTTACATACACTAAGAGGTTCGAACAACACTTGGCAATCTTATTTCAGGGTTTACCCGGACATGACATGGTTGTCCGGAAACAATATCACCTAGAATGCCCGGCAGGAAGAACTATCATTTCAGCTGATGCCTGGCATCGTGAAGTAACAGCTGTAGCAAAAGGCTCAACCACACAAATTTGCCCCAAATGCAATACTGTCAACGATAAACCCGGTTCACAGCAAGGTATAGCTGAATGGTGAGTTATCCCATGCCCTTAATACACGCCACGCTAAACAAAAGATGATTTTTAATAACTTCAACGTCAAACCGGTTTTTAACATGGTCGATATTGTCAGAAGTGTACTAGGTCAAGGAGTCACTTCATGTACTGAGACAACAGGGGGCACGGTTATCTTGTTCATGTATATATATGGAGGTCTTCGCACCTTGATCATGCAGTCAGTCAAGTATTCAAGTTGAATACGACACTCATATACCACCTCTTTTGACAGATATGAAGTACATTAATGTTGATATAAAGTCGGTGGACGAAGTACTAGATAGCACAAGGAGGATGGCGGTGGGATTTATATATCAAATAGGCATCAGCATAGTTGAAGCTATTGCCCCTATATCCAAAGATACTGTTAATTTCATGACCAATTATCGTACAAGATCCTCATGAATACCTATATCATACAGTATCCACGTCAGTGAATAATAAAGGGCTATCAACAGACTATGCATTCATCCCAACGTCGGGGTGAAGTATCATTCATAGATCTGCCTTGTTTCTCTAGACTTGGGTCCTCCCGACTAACAAACTCGTTGTGATTCCAAAAACTATTGCTGTCTGGTCCGCCCTCGGGCCGCTTCCACTCGGACCGAACTGGGTATGGCGATTTATCAAACAGTAGGCGGAGAGAATATCGCGTGGCCCCTCGCGAGGAAAGATAGGCAGGTTCAATGAAATGGCCTCTCTGCATTCTGACCTTAAACAGCTTTGGTTCGAAGGCGTCGTCATGGAGGCTGCATTCGTTAAGTTTGGCGTAATCCTCCTGCGCTTGGGGCGGTACCCATTCTGGCAGCCGTTTTGTGAGCGTTATTTCCAGCTCGAGCTCGCCGAGAAGGTGAGGCTCGTTGGGCCGGGGTTCCTCGTTTATCTTCGATGGTTGTTTGGTGCTCTTCCAGTGAAGTTGCGCGCAGATGAATTGACAAAGTTCAACTCGGCACAATAGCTTCGATCCGTCAGCGATACCGATACTGAAAGAAATCATACAATCGGTTATTATTTACCTACCTCACCAGTACCGTCACTATTGAATTTTATAGATTGACCTTCTTGGTAAAAATACCAACGGTCTTCGCCACAGAGCATGGAGCAAAGTGCCTCGTTCATTTTGCCAATGGAAATATGTTTAAACGTAGATGCTTGCTTAGATTGACCTCTATATAGCGTAATTAATAGATTGACAAAGCTCTCTGACAGCTGTCCTCTGGAAAGAAGAAGAGCTGACTACAGCTTTGACGTGGGGCCTCTACTAAGCCTTGAGTTATGGGGCCGTGACTACTCTACTTAAGATATTAACCGCATTAACCAACTTTTCGTCACGCCCCACTTGCGCCGATGTTATCAACCTTTATTAAAACTTTAACAGTCAATATAAACACCAATAGAAATCATAAAAGCATGATGGCTTCAAGATAAAAAAATAGATTTTTTAATTTATAAGGAAAAAACCGTCATGGCCAGCCGTAGGCTGCCTTAGGCCACCAGATTCGGCCCATATAAGCTTACTACTTTCGGATGTGCTCCGCACACCTTTCATCCCTTCTACAAGCTTTAGTCTAGTCTACTACCTACTATTCCTAAGGCTAATATACTGTTGTACCTGACCTGACGACTTCCCTACTCGTGACAAAAACAAAGGCTTAACATATAAGCTTAATATTTTTTCTAGAACCTTGATATGTTTTAAATTGCATAAATCTTAGCCCTTATTGGGCATTTAATAAGAACACCTTTTTACTAAATTTACCTTTATATCTATACATTGGAGCCGAAGACGCTTGTTTCATTTGAATTTATATTATATGTGCCCATGTCATATTAAAGCAGTTCATTCTTGCCTGACGAAGACGGGTGGGGTCCAGCTCGGTATCCATCCAAACAGCTCTAACGTGAGAGGGTAACATCATACCCCTACGGACTAAGGGCTTAGGAAAGGACCCCACGTCTCATCTAGTATATAAACACCGCCTGGAGGATTTAATTTGCGGAAATGGTAGTAGCCGAAAACAACCTCGAAATATCTCACCTACTACTATATTTTAACGAATAGCTGCAGTTATATACAGTTGACTTAGGTACAGCAGCTTACGGAGTACGGAGGGGGGGGGGGGAATCTCAATGCTTTCCTTGAATTGTCATACAATAGAGGTAGTTATATAAGGTGTTTAAAGCCCAAGATCTTGGTACCAGCCTACATTGTGCCATTGGTGAGACTCCAGTCCTCTCTTAGGAGTTTGTGCTACCTATTAATATTGCCTTTAATTTTGATCCCGCCCGGCTGTCCAATCCCATGTCGCCCTATGTGTTTCCTACGTATTATGACGCTTTCCAAGGCACTAGCCGCCCATATCGCTACAGTCCAGCCTCCAGAATACACCCGTGGGTTGCAGTCTACGGTCTTTCTCTATAAATAAACACAATCAGAAGCGGTTAACTGACAGGACACTCAGTCAGCGCTCCTAGAAATGGGAGCTACATTGAAAATCGATAGGGATATGTCGCAATTTGACACAGTAGCATTGGCATCGCAGTAACGAGCGTCGTGTTTAATTGAATGTAATGGCAGCAGATCGAAGCATCGCAGCCCGCCATCCTTACCCTAAATATAGAGATGGCTCCTTATATGTGCTTCACGCTTGTTCTGTCTTTCATTTCATTTCGTTTCGTTTCGTTTTATACTTTCCATTATTCATCATAGCTTATAGGTACAGGTTCATACCTGGTGACATTCACACATAGCTATCGTTCTTTCAATTGATGAATACAATCATGGAAACTGGACAAGATGGCTCAACTCGCCAAGGTGGTCAGTATCCAGTCTATGTCGGGATGTGGATCAATTGGTCTCGAGGTCGAGTTCTGGGGTCGACTCTAACCATCAGCCGACGAGACGCCGATCTTCTTATCGCGTTCACGGCATTCTTCGTCGCTTTCGTGACAACCCGCGTGTGGAGGATCATTTGCTATGCATTCCACCGGGCTTACTCGACAGCCGATCCACGTGACGGGATCTATCACCAGCGTCAAACAATACTCCGAAATTCTTCATCTCCCGAAGGCGGAATCCAGATGCTCCTCCAGCTGTTATGGGCGAATCGCCATTCCGAAGGATGGCTACGCCCACTCCCAGCCGCCGTTGCCGCGACTCTTTGTATCAGTACATTTACCGTAGCAGGCGGCTTCTCCTCACGAATCTCTTCCGCTGTCGGCAACGAAGTTTTAATCAAGCCCTCTAACTGCGGATACACACGGGGGGTTCCGCAAACCCCATCGAATCCTTCATATTTCTCCGTGTCATCTAATAGAGCCACCATTATCAGCAATGCAGCAAATTACGCGCTGCAGTGTTACTCGGACGAAAATCTTGGTTTGCTGGATTGCAATCGTTTTGCTGCCAAGAAAATACCAAAAAGGATCTATAGCCAGGCAAACTGCCCCTTCAAAGACCGCCTGTGCCAAGATCAAACCAACAACTTACGCATCGACTCCGGCTACCTAGATAGTCACGAGGTTCTTGGCTTCAATTCCCCCCCAAATGAACGAATATTATTCAGAAATGTTCTCCACTGCGCCCCGTTAGCGACGGCTGCGTTTAAGTCTGAGGGCAATGTATCACTTGGCAGATACACCTTTTACCATTACGGAAATGAGAGATATATAGATGGTGCGAATTATATCCACTCAGCACCATCCGTGGAACTCCAGTACGCAGCTACGGCGGCCGATGATATAATAGTGTCATTTACAAATCTGGCGCTAAGGTCAGTCTTCCTATTTTATCGAGTCGTAATTGCATTCCGCTAATCTATGGGCGTTAGTGTATACGTCTCTACTGTTCAAAATGGGACAATTGCGGACGCATATTCAGATTTTTGGCCCATAAATGACATGTTTAGGAAAGATGCAGATCTCATCATGGCTTTTCTATCTGGAAATGGGGTCATATTCTTAGAATTGTCGGACGACCCCTGGTATCGTCTGAATACAACGCCCGCTAACTTTGACTTCGGTTATAGCCATTCTACGCGGTTGTATATTCCACAAGAGCCCGCTTCACCTCTCGGGTGTACCAACCAGTACCAGTTTTGTAATTCTGCCTATCATAACACAAGTGGATGCGGCCCCCTAACGAGCTTGATCGATGCCACAACAGGGGCTGCCCCTTTTTTCGGTTCAACTTATGCCGACTTTAACAATAGGTCTCATAAGAGTGATGTAGAAGCCCGATTTATTTATTTTACTAAAATGTTATTTTCCGGCTCTGCTGCGACAGTTGATCAAGTTTTGGCCCAAGTGGGCGCAGCAGGTCTTACCACTCAGAAGACTTTGCTTGGGGGGATCCAAGGGCCGATAGCATCGAATCAGTGGCAGCGCGATGTGGCCCATTGGTGGGATATATCGATGGCTGCTCTGCAGTCACAATCGCTCGAGCTGGCTTACCTCCCTGATAATTCAGACGTACGCGCCACGCGATTCAACTACACGGCCCCAGAGTTCCAAAAGCTATGTAGCAACCAGGTGAGAACGGCATCTACTTTCCCGTAGATCTCACGTTAATATAACTATGACGCGATATGCTAACAAGTCGACAGAAAATACGCACCACGGAGTATGCTTCTTTCAGCTTATTCGGCCTCTTTTTCACTTTGGTCGCCGGACTACTTATGACGCTGGTGTCTTACCTTCTAGAGCCCCTGTCTGGATGGCTTCACAGGAAAAAGGGGCACAACAAGTACCCGCATCTAGAATGGACGATAAACTCTACATTGCAGCTGCAGCGTCTAGCTCACGAAGAAATCGGATTTGGTACATGGTCCGAAGGAACCGAGACGATTCCGATTACCAAACCTGGTCAGCTGCTTGGCTCTTTGGATCTCTCGGACCCAAAGCATCCCGTTCTATGTCGACCCGAAGATAGAAACGGCACATCACTGACCGCTGACGGCTCTGTTGAGGCGCCGCCCACCAGCATGGACGACTCATCAGAGAATTCAAATATTTTTCTATCATCATTTAATCCCACTCTCAATTCGCAACAAGGAGCTGATGCGGGGATTCAAGGACACTCAGTAAACGGCGAACTGCGCATCGAAGGGGACTGGCGAGAAACAGAACCAAACATTCAGTCGCCATCTGAAAGCCTGCCATCCAAACAGACGGCTCAGCTGGCGAGCCCCAGGCACCTTCAGATCGCACGCGATGCCACGGAATTTCTAATTATTGACTTTTGGGGATCTCGAGGCCCAGGTTAGCTATCTTCATGCCGAAATAAATAGGAAGACTGCCAAGGTACGTCAGAAAGTAAAAATCGCGCCTGGACAGCGGTTTGTTCGTATAGCTGACATACGCCAGGCGAAGCGGAGACTAAGGGGTAGTAACACCAGGGTTAACGGGGAAAAGGTAACTTCGACCCGTTAAGGCCAGTCAGACGGAATCTTCACCTAGAATAGAAGCCAGAGGAGATAAAGAAAAGCAATCAATCAGGTGCTAATGATATAAAATCGGCTAGGGTTTGCAATGATAATCGCAACAAGACAGACAATCGACAGGCAAACAGAGGAAAATACTGGAGAGAAAAAGAAGGAAAGGAAAATAAAGCTATTGTACAAACGTGTATAGGTATTATCAGATTTGAGTCCATTATATAGTCGATAACGCGATCGTGTTTGACCCAGCGAAAACAGAAATCATGCACTTCTCGATGGAAATAAATACTAACAACCCTCCAGTATGGCACGGCACACAAGAGGGAACAGCTCAACCGTCGGTGCGGTGGCTGGGCATTCTGCTGGGCAGGGGACTTAAGTTTAAGGACCATGTCACAAACTAGGCGACAAAGGCGAGCTGCGTAGTTAACCACATCCGAGGGCTATGCAATAATGCCCGAAGACTCCTAGTCGTGTCAATACGGAAGGGAGTAGTACCATGTGCGAAAGGATGTAACGGTGCTACCAGCTTATCCCCATGTTCGGGCGACAAGCTGTCAACAAACCGGCGTTTGCCAAACGATGTCGACGAGGCGACAAGGAGGAAGCCAAGCTCTTCCGAGACTGGCCTAAACGGGGGGACTGGACTAAAGACCTGCACAATCATTATTGGTTATGCGTAGAAGCCTTCACTATACCTTAGTTACGATAAAAGCTAAGTCCAAGGTCCTCTTCTATTTGTATTTGCAATTATTAAGCACGAGCTATTTTTAAACCGAAACTTACCTTTTTTTTTATATTTAATTTGGTGCTACTATAGTTTTTTACGCTAATATGATTCTTATTTATAAATGGTAACAAGTATTTTTAAAATAGTTTTAAGACAACGTTATTAGCCGTTGGCATACTCCGGGGTATTTCGGCTGCAAAGGATTCCTTGCTACACATACTATAATACTTGCACGCATCACGAATCAATTCGCAAAGTTTCTGAGCCAGGATGTTAATATCCTTTGCGGCAGATCTGCTTGACTGGTACAGTATCTGTATGACGTATTTTCAGAGACAGTGCGTGAAATCGTGGCTAGTGCCAACACTAGTGGTATCACGCTTGTAACCTGGGGGTGTTCGCTAGATCAGACTGCCGGCTGATGGGCCAACCCTAAAATAATGCGACGAGTCATCCCTTGACTGAGAAGCCTGGGCTGGAAACAATGGAGAGTCGCGTGGCCGTCGAACTTGATCACACGGTTAAGGAACACTTAGGCCAGGCGGATAAAGCGATATCCCTGCAGGCCATGGTAGAGGGTAAACTGGAGGGAACGGCATGCCTTGCTTGTGATCTATGATGGCGATCCTACTCCGGATGGAACTAGAGGAATAGTTACTAAGAACTGTGATAAAGCTCAAGAAACAGTAGAGCATTATATAGAATAATTCGTCGGCGAATATGCTGTCTCGCACGTACTTATATCTAGGATATATATACGCGCGTTTTTATGCATTCATAACAAATAAGTAAGCGCGTTCTTCTTCAGCGCATCCCGTCCCATCATAAGATTTAGTGTTCGACGTGTGCCATTCCTACTGGTGAGACTTTGGATCTTGTGACCTCGTCACTGGCCGGGTCCAGTGCTTCTCCTTTGGTGGGAGTGCTCGTTCAGATTCCTCCTTCTTTCTCACCCTCTTCACCATAGAGTCGAAACATCCAAGGTCATTTTCCTTATCATTCAAGATCTGTTCCACGGACCAAAGTTTTGGCCAAAGGCTAAGATGCGGAAAAGTGATAGCGATACTGAAGTCGAAAAGCCGCCCACCCAGATAATTGTCCTCCCGGATATCCATGTTATAGATGCCTAACTTGTTCAAATCTTCCAATTTATTCCTCATCGTTTCAAAGGTCTTCCGGTGGCGCAGCGACTTCCATACAATATAGTCTTTGACGATGGCACGAAGTTGAGAGCCCTCATCTTCCGCCTTCCGATTCCAGTCGTGAATGCCGAACTGAGACTCAATCTGACGTTCTATGTTATCTGATAGAAACACGTAACCGTGGCAGCGGACTGCCAACTCATCATCTTTCTTTTTCTCAACCAATCGCCCGAAAGCGCGGCATTCGGCGTAGAAAGGGTCTAATTGGTGCCGTACGACGTTATCATTTAATAAATGTTCTTTCCCAAAAGTATCTGGTCGTATTTCTTGGATACTGAAGAAGTTGAACTGCAATTTGTTAATTTTGCGCCTATCAACTTCGTGATATTAACTTACGACTTTCAAGGCGTATGTTTTGCCCTCGATGCTGACCCAGAAAACCCTACCATGCGGTACTTGACCGGGACTTTGTTGATCATAACCTAGGCCTAGAAGCTTTTTAAATTGTACGGTCTCGATATCCCCATCGAAAGCCTTCAGCTTCGGGCCCGTGATCGAACGAGGCAGAGGAACTGACATTTCGTCTTCTACACCCCCCCTCTTGAGATCGTGTTGGGTTCTGTTTTGTATGTACGCGTAGCAACAACGCGTAGGAACAACACAATGGAAGCGGGGAAGGTCTCAAGAGCTAAACCAAGCAACCGCCCCACTTCAGCCGTGAAACGTCGTAGTATAGCAACGTATGGAGACATAAGCTACCTCCCTTGCTTCGATGCAACTTGATTCGTTTGGATACGCTCTATATCTGCAGAGTAAGCTATTGAAAATGCCGTGCAACAAACGTATAGATAAGAAAAGAGGGGTCACCATGGGCACTTGAAGAGGGGTACGAGCACGCCTCCGAACAGATGATGAATTTAGTCCTGATGCATCAAAAAGACAAGGCTAGTTATCAACTCTACTCAGTCACAGGCTTTGCATCTTTGTTCACAATATGGGAAAAACCCTTCTGCACTACCTCACTCTTCGAAACCCTGACACGATCCAGCAAAGCCTTGGCGGAAGGGGCACCGAGACTCGTAAGATATATGGTCCGGATAAAAGGGAGCCCTGGGAGGATATGACATTTAAAAACTTGAAAACAGCGTTTGGGGATGTTTTATCGAAAGAGATGAGCTTGTTTGCACCTAGGGATACAAGCAAAATCTAGTAGGCTGTAGGGTTAAGGTTAGGCCAAATATTTGCTGTTAAGTTCTCTGACTTAGTGAAATTTTTATTGATTTTTCCTTGTAGTAATAAAGCCCTATATAATATATTTAATAAAAATACTGCGTTCGTATAACTAGCTTTTTTAACAGCAGGTGTTTTTTTATATATTTAATAAAATTATTAAGTTTATTTAACTAGCGTTTTAATTATAAACTTTATTTATTATATTTAATTAAAATGTTTATTTTATTAGTTTTTAATATTATAAATATTAGTTAAATTATATTTTAATTATTATTTATTAAATTTTTATATTTTTATAATTAAATTATAAT
>MU384041.1:36826-67931 GCA_022495065.1 Xylaria telfairii | reverse complement strand
TTATAGTAATATTTTTATATTTTTTTATTTTATAATATAATAGTTTTAATTTATTAGATTAATAATTATATTAATATAATTTATAAAAAAAAGTTTTAAAGTTTTATAAATAATTAATAATATAAAAATTAATTAAATTAATATAAAAATTAATATATTTATAATAAATTAATTATATTTTATTAATTATAAAGCTTTTATTTTTTAAATTATTTAATTTTAAAAAATTATATTATTATTATAATTTATATTAATTAGTATATTAATTAGTACTATTATTTTAAAATACTTTAGCAAAGCTTATAGTCTTTGCTAAAAACTTATAAGTTTTGCCAAGAACTTATAAGTCTTTGGTAAAACCTTTTGGGTACCCATGGGCTCTGTGGGCTTTATGGGTTTTGGGTTTTGGGTCGAACCATCCAACCCTACGTCAGTAACATGAAAGCGGCGCGAGCTTCCCGCGCTTTATAAACAAACCGTGGTTTAAACACATAGTCTGCTTAAGACATGCGGGACTCGGACGCAGATCAAATCCCGAGCATCCTATGAGGTCCCTCTATAATAACCCTATCTTCCGCCGCGGAATATGACGCTTATCATCTTCTCGACGCTCGCCATAGTCGGCTTCGCGAACTCCCCGGTTGCGATGGCTTCGCCCAAGAAATTCGAGGTCGACCTAGACCCATCACGAATGCTTCAGCTTGTCAGACAGACGCAGCTGCCTGGCAAGGAGGAATACCCCGGGCTTGGCGGATCGCTCGGCATCGACCTTAGCGTGTTGAAGTCGTTGCAGCAAAAATGGACCTCGAGCTTCAATTGGGCCACTGAGCAGGCCGCTCTCAACGAGTAGGCCAGGTCCATCGTCAGCAACTTGTGTAACACTCCATTGATGATGCGCAACAGGTACGATCATTACACCACTGCCATCGAGGGTCAAACCGTGCATTTCATCCATCAGAAGTCCGGCACGCCACATGCGATTCCGATTCTTCTCACCCATGGATGGCCCGGGTCTTTCGCCGAGCTCATCCCCTTGATCAAGCCTCTGACCGAAGTGGGCACGACGTCCAAGGGAGCACCCGTGTCCTTCAATGTCGTGGTGCCTTCGCTCCCGGGCTACGCATTCTCCAGTGCGCCACCGGCCAACTGGACGCTTGGGGATACCGCGAGGATCTACAACACTTTGATGAGTACAGTCCTGGGATACAAGACCTACGCTGTCCATGGAACCGACTGGGGCAGCATTGTCGCGTACGATCTATACGACAAGTTCAGCACGACGGTGCGTGCCGCCCATCTTCTCGGCATACCATTCCCCCTCTGAGCCCGGCCCAATTCCCTGATTACAACATTACTCTCGACGAGGACGAGAAGTTCCAGGAGGATCTGGTGCTCGCGTTCCAGGCTACTGGGACGGGGTATATGGTCGAGCAGTCAACCAAGGTAAGCATGATGGGCCTCAACCGCACCATATCTACTAGAGAGTTGTGAATGAACAATTGAAATAGCCAAACACGATCGGGCTTGCGCTGTATGATAACCCCATGGGTCAGCTTGCATGGATCGGTGAGAAATACATCGAATGTAAGACTCCCTAATCTGCCATCACAACGTCAAGTGCTTACTGATTTATCTAAAGGGGCCGACCCACGAGCGATTTCGCCACCTTCCGTTCTCACACAGAACCACATACTATTGGAGGTATCTTCATACTACATGACCAAGTCCTTCGTATCATCCGTCTTCACCTACGCCCAGAACGGCGGTGCTTTCCGACCGACATACACGAAGGCGAAGACCGACGCTCCCATGTTGTTCAGTAGCTTCAAGCATAACTATGGCTTCTGGACCAAGGAAGTCATCTCTTGGGTTGGGAACCTGGTCTCGTATACGCGTAAGTCTTACTTGCCTATTCACTTACCCCGAACACTTTCCCGTCATCTACGCACGTCTTGTGTGAGGTGTTGGTTCTACCCTGGCCGATTGACCGGCTGACGAACCTCAATTAGTCCACGATTTCGGGGGCCATTTCCCGGCATTGGAAAACCCCACTGCATTAGTCGGTGACATCAGGGAAATTGGCGATTATTGGACCAGTAGTTAGTCGGTCGATTTCCAGCCACTTCTGTAGGACTCCCCACGATATTGTGCCGTTCACAGCTAGAGGAGCATAATTTGGCTGCCGAAAGAAATGTTCGCTTCGATACTCACCGCACCCGTCTATGGCATAAGCCTCTTACCATTTCAGAGAAGATTAATAAATGAGGAAAAGTGGGATGTTGGGCAGAGAAAAAAATAAGTTGGATTAACGCAGGCACATTCGATAGGAAAGGATGGAAATATTCGTTTCATGGGTTCGCTAGGCATGGCTATTTTCAAGCAGGGCACGATGGAGAATGATTATTTAACTCTTGGGTTTCTATTTTGACTTAGTTTTAAGAATCATTGACATCTTTTAATGTCTACGCGGCCAAGCCTACTCAAAAAACGTTTCTCATATTGTTTGAAGCCATAGTATATATCCTCTCTGTAGGGTAAAATTCAAGGGCTTATCTTCCAGTGTAATGGACTACAGGCTTCTTGAAAGCAAGTTGTTACACCCAAAGACGACGCCAATAGACTTAAATGCTGTTTAACAGTACATGTAGCCCACCTCGGTGCAATACAAGTTCTTATATATATGTATCGCTAAACTTAGATTAAGCTGTTTCGGCGACCCTGCCTAAGTGTAATAGTAACTAACAGTAATATTCAAAATTGTACCGATATATCAAACAATGAGTGGCTTGTAGGCCAGGAAGATAGTGATCCGCTAGACAGATTGTCCGGATCAAAATCAGAGGACGCTACGGAATCGTCTCGGTTGTTTGTGTTAAACGTAGTGGAGACATATATGGGTGTAGCAGATAAGTGGTTGTATTCAGAATAAAGAAAAGAAAAGAAAAGGCCCGAAAAGCGTCATCGCCCCTTACCTAAGTGTCGCAGTGTTATATGTAAATTTTGGGTGGGGGCGACACTTCGGCTCAAAATTAGTGTAAGACTGACGTCAGCGGTCGAATGCCCTTTGTCTGACAGGCTGACTATCGTGTTAAGAGATAGGTAGACAACATTACTCCTCACAAAGCACGTTCATGAACTTTCATACGCGGTGATCAAACCCGGAGCAACCGCAGCGCAATACACAACGATATCATAATGCATCTGGCCCAAGACCCCCAAATTGGCGCGGGGTCAACACCGACACGCCTCGAGGGCATCGGGGAAGAGCCGAAAGCCCAGCCAAGCGCCGTCGACGGCCCCGGCGTAATTCCCCCCGGAGTCGCGGCGCAGAATCCAACAGAAAAACAGCCCGTAGACGAACCTCCCCCACCGCCGCAGCAACAGCGCAATGTATCGAAAGCCGCCGGCGTGACCGTCATCGCGACGCTCGCCGGCGTAAGCTTCCTTAACACGATGGGATCAGGCATCCTTATTGCGGCGCTCCCCACCATGGCCCGCGACGTTGGTCTCGCACAAGGTCTAATGCTCTGGCCAGCCTCCGTCTATGCACTCGCGGCCGGTGCTTTGCTCCTCATCTTCGGGGCCGCGGCCGATGTCGTAGGCGCCAAGTTAATGTGGGTTACCGGCAGTTTCCTCTTCATCGCCTTCACGCTGGCCATCGGGTTCGCGCAGACGGGGATCCAGCTCATTCTATTCCGGACGTTCCAGGGCGTCGCAATCGCAATGTGTCTGCCCACTGCCGTCAGCCTGATCACGAACACGTTCCCCAGGGGGTCCTGGCGGAATACGGCCTTCGCTATGAATGGGATGGGCCAGCCGTTGGGGTATTCGCTTGGTTTGGTGCTGGGTGGTGTGTTTACTAATACTATTGGTTGGCGCTGGGCGTATTATCTGATGGCGATTATCAATTTCTTTCTTTCTGTGGCCTCGGTGTGGTCACTACCATCTGTGCATCACCCCTCCGAGAAACGATGGACGACACGGCTTGTTCAGGACATTGACTGGGTAGGCGCTATCATTATGAGCGTCGGACTGGCTCTCCTATTTTACGTCTTGGCTGCCGTGTCTACATCTTACCTAAGTCTGGGCTACGCGCAGAATATTGCTTTGCTAGTCGTGTCCCTAGCCCTGCTTATATCGTTTCCGCTTTGGATGCACTGGCAAACCAAGCATAATCGACCGGCACTCATTCCCAACCAGCTTTGGCGGAATGCTTCTTTCACAACAATTTGTGTCTCTGTTTTCCTTTGCTGGGCGTCTTTGAATGCGATTGAGTACTATATAACACTTTAGTGAGTATAATAAGGGATTTCCGTTTGAACTCAGTTTCTTCAATTGATGACAACTATGGTAGTGAAGAAGGGTGGCTGGCGAAATGATACTGACGCCTGACGCAGTTTCCAAGAAGTCGAGGGAATCTCAGCTCTCCAGAGCTCTCTGCGCTTCCTCCCGCATCCTATCGCGGGAACAGCAACCAACATCGCCACAGCCTATCTCATCTCCCGTGTCAACGTGCGGACACTCGCTGTAGTCTCGGGCGTCGTCACCATGATCGCACCTATCCTCATGGCCACAATCCGTATCGGCGAGATCTACTGGACGGCGCCATTCTTCGCTCTCTTGCTATCCCCCTTGAATCCGGATGTTCTTTTCACCGTATCAAATTTAGTTATTTCTGACGCATTTGCGCCAGAGGTGCAGTCCGTCGCGGGTGGCGTATTCAACGAAGTTGCGCAGTTCGGGAACGCCGTCGGTTTGGCGGTGACTGCGGCTATTGCCTCGTCCGTCACAGATCACTCGAAGCAGACGGATCAGATAGTCGCTTTGATGGATGGTTATCGGGCTGCATTCTGGACCGTCTTCGCAGCAACGGCTCTTGTCGTTGTCTTTGCTTTCTTTGGCTTGAGGAGAAGCGGTTTGGTAGGGAAAAAAGACGATTAGTTTGTTTGTTATATAACTAGCTATAGGTTATATAACCGATACAGGGCATGTGCTACCCGTCACTACTCTACGTGATACTAACTTCCGTCTATCTCTAACACTCTCTCTTATCTTCCCTACGCTTGTCCTTCGCCGGTCGACGATCTATTTTGGCTATGTTTCTACACAGATTATGATGGCGTCCTTAAATACGATCTGATAGGCAAACCGCGGTTCATATGATTATATACATGATATCGGGCATCACAAACACTTGGCGCGCGTGCGTGTGACCCGCTGCTCTTTATGGCGCGCAACGGAACGAGATTCGGTGTAGTGGCGTCGTAGTATAACAGGTCAGATTTTGAAGCATGAGATTCTACTATCCGGGCATGAATCTAAACCCCTTTGGGAATTACCTATACGGATCCCTTCGCCGCCTATAATTTAATATAAATTGGGTTAGAATTAAAGCAGCGATTAGATACGTAGATAATCTGCCTACATATGCCACAAAAAATACTATATATACTACGCCGAACAGCGCGTAAGTAAGAAGGTTCGTAATTTTTTTACCCAGAGGGGCTCCGCCCGGGAGGGTTGGACCTCTAGGAACTCGGCCGCCGTCCCTTACGGTCCGGCCCTCGCCCCAGCCGGCCCTTTCGTAACGCGATTTGCTATTTTGTTGCAGTTATAATATAGACTCTGTTTAACATAAGAAGTGTTCTAGCATAAGGAGTGTTATATGGAGTATTTTTTATAGCATGTGTAAGTGGGCTGCGGAGGTAGGGTCTTTACCGGAAGGGGTTTAGATTCATGCCCGGATAGTAGAATCTCATGCTTCAAAATCTGACCTGGTAGCATAATCCTTGTCGGGTGACCAGTCCCAGATGCGGCAAGGAGTCTTTTATCCACCTTTTCTATTCGTCCCCGCATTAATCTCAATATGCCCCGTATCCTGCCCGCCCGTATGTAAGCAAAGGACTGCGAGTGAGCCTGCTGCCTGGAATCCTGCGGTTGCCTGAAAGTAATTAATCGCAATGACGTACAGCTTTCGGCGTTCTACGATCTGGAATAATCTGAAAGCTTAATAATGTGAAGGATATCTTGCAGTCTTCGATTCAATAGCCACGGATTTCAATCACGCGTTAGTAAAGCATGGCCGAGGCGCTTAACCCTGACGTTCCAGCCGAGTTCACGGCCTGCACAATTTGCCACCAAATTTGGCTGAAATTGACCGACTCTGGGTCAAGTGATTCGACGCTCATAGGATCGTTTGAGCAAGGCCTCTCCGATGGCTGTCCAAACCACGCACCCCTCCTTGAAGCATTCCGTGACCATCTCTCCGGTTTTGGCGTCCCTATTAAGTTCGAAGACATCGGTATAGAGCCGGATGCTACCCTGGTGTCATCCCTGAAGAACGGAGGAGCCATTTGGAGACTCCTGCTCGCGAATACAGCTTCTTCTCAAAACTCCGCCGGTCAAGGCCGGATCCTGGATCCTGACTGGGCTGATCTCACATTTTTGCGAGAATGCAAACGAAAGTGCCTGCTGACACATGGGGGGAAATGTGATAATCCCATGAGAATCTCGCCTGTTACGCCCCTGCTGTTGATCGATGTCCAGAATAATTGCCTCGTTTCTGGCAATGAAGCAGGCCCGTACGTAGCGTTGAGTTATGTATGGGGGACCTCGAGTTCTCCGCGACGATTCAATGTTCCCATCGGGCTACTGCAAAAGTTGAAGCAGTCAAACGGGCTAGACTCGCTGGAAGCACAACCTTACGTTTCGCCGATTGTCCGTCGTGCCATAGCCCTGACTTCTCTGATTGGCGAGCGCTGGCTTTGGGTAGATGTTTTGTGTGTCCCTCAGGGGGATTTCGAAGTAGCAGCGGAACAAATAAACATGATGGGCGCCATCTTTGGGGGGGCTGTCATGACTATCGTCTCAGCAGATGGCAACGCGGAGAGTGGCCTGAAAGGGCTAGAAGGAATCTCACCATCTCGAGAGTTAGACCAGACAATCATTCCTTTTGGAAGCGAGCGGATCGTGGTGGGCCAGCATGACATTTTCTCTTGGGATGGCGACTCGCCCTATCACGACCGCGCTTGGACATATCAAGAATTTAAAATGTCGCCAAGGACTATCTGGTTCCTGGACAAGTTAGTTAGTTGGAAGTGCCAGTGCAGCGTGTGGGACGAGGAGCGTATGTTCGAGTCGAGTCTCTACACATACATCGATCCAAGACCCAAGACCATTCTTGCGGGCATCCCTGATGTTCCGTCAATTGGTCATATCCTGTCAGATTACAATAATCGACAATTGACATACCCAGAAGATACTCTATTGGGAATTCAAGGGTTTCTATCTGTGCTAAGCCGATCATTTGAAGGAGGCTTTCTGGTGAGTTCCATATCATTCACCGTCCAAGGATCCTCACATTATTGACCACTCCTAGTACGTGAGCTCATGGTTCCCTAATCTCAGGTTTCATAGAGGTTGGCTATATAAAAGATATTGTCATCTTCTGTGGCCTATGATTTACTGACAATGGGTAGGTATGGATTACCAGAAACACACTTTGACCGGTTTCTAGGTTGGCATCCATATTGGGGTCGCACGAATCTCAAACGCCGAGTACGGTCAGATAGGCCCAACGATGCCCTAATAGGGCCATCTGAGTTACCATCATGGTCGTGGGTAGGATGGCAGGGACTCATCGACATAGGTGTACGTTACGATGCGACGTATTTCAATCCGAGCTGTGAAAGGATTGCCGAAACAATTCCTATCGTGACCTGGTATACAAGCGAGTCGCCATCAGATCCTAATCGCCGAAAAATCACACCGACGTTCCTAGAGAATATTCCGAAGTTCAAGGAAGCCGGAAGTGCTTTGCCTCCCGGGTGGACTAGGGTCGATAACCCACCACTAGGTGAATTCCGGGGAGAGCCAAACATCTACCCTGACGGATGCGGAGACTATTTCTATTCCCACGCAAACCTAATGAAACTAGACGAAGAAAACTGGTTTTACTACCCATTCCCAGTTGTAGACATCACAGAAGATACGCCGCCCGTCGTGCCACCACAGACGGCATATCTTTTCTGCGAAACTCAGAAGGGTCGGCTTCATGCCAAGCCTCAGAAGAATCCACCATTAGGTGAGGAGATGGAGAAATGCATACTAGACTTCCGAGACGAGAATAGTACGATAGTTGGAAAGCTCCATCTTCACAACAAGGAACAATTGTCCTTATTCACCGGTAGTAATGCGCCTGGCGAGAATTCACCGGGAAACGAGGTCGAGGTGGTGGCTATCAGCAAAAGACGCGAGTACGCGAAGACATGGAACGAAGAACTTGAGCGGTATGACCACCCGATTACTGCAGAGAACTGGTATGTTGTGCTTTGGGTGGAATGGGTCGACCACGTAGCCTATCGATTAGCCAGTGGCACTGTTGAAGAAAAGGCTTGGGAGAAGCTTAACCGCGAGAACGTCTCGCTTGTTCTAGGTTGAATTCGTTCTCCGTTGGCTTCTAGGGAAAAGATAATAATGGCGCTCTCTCTATCTTTGGTCGGATGGCGGTTTCCTTATGTAAGTGGCTGACCAGTGTAGAAAAATAGGGGAGCACTCTGTTTTCCGGTCGAAACTCTTCCAGCACAAAAAAATAGTTTTTCACCGTCAAAAAAGCAAATCCATGAATTTGCCTAACGCGAAAACCTGCGGAGACTATGTACAATATACCGCAAATTATTACGACGCTGCAAAGCCCACCAAGAGTATCTCTTGGTGTTTTCGGCGAACCCCTGAATCTCTTAACCCGTGACATTGAAGTAATTGGCCGCAATAGGGTTGCTAAGTCCAGCAGCGGCAATGAAGCTCGTCACGTTAAAGCCGACCTTCTGGTTCTGCAACATCGTATTCGCCGCGCTGGGGATCTGCCAGTTGGCGGGCTGCTCCCATAGTAGATTCGTGTAGCGATGGGGATGAGGCGGGTTCTCAGCCGGAGGCTGGGGCGCGAACCACGATACAGGTCCTGTTTTGGTAGTCATTAAAACTTGTTTCTCGCTATTGAGTTCGTTGTGGGCAATCGCACTTACCGTTTGCGGTCGTTGTTAGGGTCGTAACTCCGGCTCCGGATGCCGCTCCGCTGGCCTTGAAGTCACGGAGCACGGTGTGCAAATAGGTTACTTGCTGCCCAGCCTTGGGGTTCGCGAAGTTGGTCGATCTGTAGCCGTTATACCCATGTTAGCTTCGACTCTATGACATCAGGAACCATGATTTCGCAAAAGGCGAGGGTGCTCACGCATCGAGATCTGTCATGGCAACGTTAGCGTTGTCTCAGGAGAACAGTGTGCTTGGATCGTATCAACTACCACTCACCAATCAACATCCAGACGTATGATTTGTCTGCAGTGCCCGAAATACCAATAGTAGGCTGTCGAGAGGTTTCCGCCTTGGTCATTGCCTGGCCACCTGTGGCGATACTCTTGGTTCCAAACGTCACTTCGAGCTTCTCGGTGACGGCTGGGGTAAATCCCGCCGGAGTCTGCGCCGAAGAGACTCCTGCGAGGATGAGCGCTGATACAATGTTCGCGGCCTTCATTTTGGTGTGGATAGCGGATAGAGATTGTCGGGACAGGAGCGAAGGATATTCGGGATATCAAGATTTGGGGCGCAACCCCTTAAATGACATTATTACACGCCCGCGATACTTGCCTGGCAATTCTGAAAGCTCATGGCCTCATTCATTGCCTTCAAACGTAATCTAAAATTGGCCAATACAATGAGCCGTCGAAATAGGATTATGTTGTTGGCTAAATCGATGTTTCCTCTTCCGGTGCGGCCTACTGAACAGCACAGCCAATCTCCCGGCTTGGCTGCTCGTACAATTGATATTTTAGGCCTATTCATTATATAGAAACCGCAGCGCGCCCGCGATGATCGGGTTGGCGTGCTCGGTTTAGGCCATTTGATCTGCCGATCGACAACATACATCTAGGCTGCGGAAGCGGCACAATAGATCGTTATGAGGACAACATGCGGGCTAGATAACATGTATGCAAATGAGCCTATGAATATATCTAGCATACATTAAAGCTTTACTGCTGGCTCATTGGATCAGCCCTGCTTTGAAAAATAGTGTTAGATTACTGTTGGGATGTTTCGCTTTAGGATCGCGATACTGGGCCCCAGTTGGCACCAAGCGATTGCGCCCCTAAGAGATAAATGAAGCGCTTCATTTCTTCAAATAACCACCCCTTCTATTACCGTCGGCTTCATAAACTGAGTTTTTAACGCCTCTGCCTCCATGGATGAACACGAGTACCTTGAGTTATCAAATTGTCAAAGTTGAGAAGTGGCGTTTCAAGGCTTTACCTTGATGAATTTTTTGCACCATTGCATCAGCATCTCATAATGGATCACTTCTGGAACCGCAACATTTATTTTCTTACACAACAATATTCATTCCCAATAAAAATAAAATAATATTCAGAGAGCCGATTTTATATAGTATTGTTTTCAATATCTACAGCATCTCTCTTTTTTTCTGACCTTATCTTCGGTGCTTCCATAGCTTATCGATCTCATGTCTGTCTCATGAGCGTGATTACATACTATGCATCAGGCCGCTCAAAACATTTTCATCAACGCGCATGAAAACTCTCATAATTATCGAGTTTGTTCTACATAGTGTATTGAGCCTTAGTCAAAGTTACGCAGCAAGATCAACGCCAGATGGGCTTTATGCGAAAATCTTTTATACTTTCGATATTGTGATATATATATGTCTACCCATAGATCATGTCATGAGTCAATTAAACACTTAGTTGAGCGACGAAGCCAAGGAAGCTCCTAGCTAACTGCGGGGATTTAAGCCCGACCGATCGCTTACCAACACGTATGTCGGCAATTCCACAAATGACCACAAAGCTTACTCACAACCACCTAATGATATGATATTTATGTCGTAGCAGGTGTGCCGTCGCGTGTAGAAAGATTTGTGATACAGTATGCGTACATACCTACCTACAAAGAAGAAGCGTGTGGCCAAAACAAAAGTTGTATTGAGCATGCAGCTCCACTGTGTGCAGCTATTCTATAAGTATAGTAAACAATACAGCCGCACTGTACCTTCCTACACTACCTCCTACAGTCAAGATGGGAAGGCACAGTGTGGTAATCTTTTCCTACCTACTGTATACACTGACTGTCCTGCCGGGTCGACCCGTACCCCGCGAATAACGGTATCTGTAATGGGAATAGCTCGCCCGCCCCTGCCGGATCTACGTACAGGCGGGAGCTCCAGACGCTACTGTCGACTATCACGACCGAGATCTGCCCTGCTAAACCTTGCTTGTCTTGGGCGCGCCCACCACCTTCTTCTCTCGGTTTATATCGTGCTCGGCAGGGATGTTGCGGCCCATTTCCTTATCGCACAGAGAAGGTGACGCCAGCGGCGGGTGGTATGCTATGCGAATATATGCTGCAGGTCCGCGCTCTCGTCACACGAGCATGTCTTCGATACAGTAGACTCCTGACTCACTCACCAATTGGGGCACGGGCCTATGCTGGTATATTATTATAGCCGCTCGCTAGTATTGTTGGAGATATATTATCGTCTTCAGATTCGACTCGAGGGGCTTCCCCGCATTTTGGTTTCTGCATCTCCCTAGTACCGGCACAAACAGATGTAAACGTTCGAAATGAAGACGGGACTGCTGTTTGAGCTTGTCGCTGGCTTGGCTCTGGCCGGAGCGTTGGGTGCAATCCATCCTTATGCGAAGTACAAGGACCTCGTAGTGGATGTCGACGCAATTGACGGCACGGTCCCAGAGGCAACGGCCGCCCAATCGCAGTTGGAATGCTTCCAGGTCGCCGAGCCAGTCCTCACTCCGGCCGGGCTCACGCGCCGCGATGCAACCTTCTCGCCGGCATTTCCTCCGCCGCCGGGTCAGATACCGATCGAGGGCGATAGCGACAGCCGGTTGAGGCCGTGTGCGGTGGTTCTGATGAAGCATACGTTCGCAAATAGCTATGGAGCTCCCTTTGTCGGTATGCATAACACACAATCTCATGAGATCCATAGCACGCCGATAAACGCAGCTCTCTCACCTAGCAACTGAGCTACTGGGTAAATGATGGAGAATGACGAGCCACGAGCTGACATGCGCCACAGGCAATTACACGCCTCCCAAGTGCGACTTCGACCACGTAGTCATCAACTTCACAACACTAGTGAAAGGGCGACAGTACGACCGCACAGGCGTCTTCTACCTCGGGGACACCGAGGTATGGCGGACATCAACCGCCGAGCCAACAAGCTACGGGATCCGGTGGATATGGCTGAAGGACATGACAGCCTTCCTATCCCTATGGAAGCAGCCGCAGACAATAATCTTCGACCTCGAGAACATCGTCGACAACACATACACAGGGCTCCTCAACACGACGCTAACAGCGACCTTCTTCAAAGCGCCGGTTAGCCAACCCCGGGGGCTCGCGGGGCCGCATCCCGCGGACCGCATCATCGCCCTCACTCAGCGTCTCGGGGCGCAGCGGAAGCCGAGCCAGTTCGTGTACCCAGCGCAGCAAGCTCGTAGCGTCGTGCCCGACTTCCCGCGCAACGCGAACCGCGCCGTCGTCACCGTCGACGTCAAGGGGCAGGGCAACGAGGAGTTCTGGTGGAGCAACGTGCCGCAGAGCGCCGCCGACGCCTTCGCGCCGACCTACGGGGGCGCGTACCCGGGGTACTCGCCGTTCCGGGAGGTGCAGGTTCTCGTCGACGGGCACCTGGCGGGGGTGTCGTGGCCGTTCCCCGTCATCTACACGGGCGGGGTGGTGCCGCAGCTGCACCGGCCGATCGTCGGGGTGCAGGCGTTCGAGATCGCCGAGCACGAGATTGACGTGTCCCCGTTCCTGCCGCTGCTCTGCGACGGGGCAGCCCATACGTTCGAGATCAAGGTCCTCGGGCTCGTCGACGATGGCGCCTCGGGCGCCGCCCTGTCGACCACTACTGACGACGAGTGGTACGTCACGGGCAAGATCTTCGTTTGGCTCGATGATGACGCCGACGCGATTACCACGGGGACTCTTGGTAGCTTCTATACCGGCGTCCCCAACATCTCGCTTACACAGCGCCTGACGCAGAACTCGACGGGCTTCAACGAGACGCTCGAGTACAACCTCGCCGTGTCGCGCAGTCTGGCGATTAGCTCGCACGTGAAGACGCAGGAGAGCGAGGGCACCGTGACGTGGTCGCAGTCGTTGTCATACTCGAACATCGGCGGGGTGACGGCGTTCGGGAACAACAACCTCAACACGTTCTCCATCTCAGGTGCCGAGGCCGCGACGGGGCCGAGCACGAACTACGCCACAAGCTACGCGTATCCGCTCTTCGCGAACAGCACAACAGCTTTCTCAGCGACACGCGACCTGACGCTCTGGGCAGAGGTCAACCAGGGGCTACAAGTCGAGGTACGCGGCGACGCGGTATTACCATCGGGGCTAAATGGGTTCGTGGCGCTCGGGGCGGCCGACAGCGACGTGTTAGGCTCCGTGCTGCGGACCTGGCGGAACGGCACGGCCACCTACTTCCGGCCCGGCGACAACAGCTTTAGCAAGGGCACGGGTCAGACACACCAGGTGTTCTCCTTCGGCGGGATCCAGCCCGACGGCGGCGTGGGGAACCTGTACTATCGCGAGGTGAGCGCGTTTAACGACACTGTTACCGCGGATCATATCCAGTTTGGTGAAAATTGAAGACGTTGGTTACGCGTTAGGCACGAATCGCATTATTGAGTAGTAGTAATATCAGAATAGTAATATGATAAATTCTAATCAGTGCGCTGCGTCCACGCTTCCTTCGATTTGCTTGCTGATATCACACAGACACCCCCCAGTGCCGCCGCCTGTCACACGACTGTCTCATTCCACATAGCGCATAGCACCGCATCTCGAGATGGAGCACACGGCATTGATTTGCTCGGGGTGTCCCTCGAGCCCCTCCATTGCGTATCCCGATGTGCCGGTGTAGTTACTCCCGCAAACGTCTAGCGTGCCAGCCTTCGAGCATTCGCCGAGATATCGGCCGGCAGCCGGTTGCGGTTCTTCAAGAACACTAGCCATACAACAGCAGCAGACCGAGAGCGTCTTCATCGGACGTAGATCGGAGGTCAACGATGCCTTTACTTGCAAAGTGCTCGTTATATTCGCCGATAAGGTGCTCGTTACCATGCTGCTTGTGCCGCCGTTTTCGCTTGGCCACGTGTTCGAGAAACATGTCGTCGTGCCGGCCTCCCCGTCGGAGGTCGACGATGACTCTACTTGTAGAGTACTCGTTATATTGACTGATAATGTGCTCTTTATCGTGCTACTTATACTGCTCGTGCTGCTCGTACTGCCGCTGTCGCTTGGCCATGTGTTCGAGAAACATGTCGTCGTGCCGGCCTCCGTGTCGGAGGTCGACGATGACTCTACTTGCAGAGCACTCGTTGTGTCGGCCTGCGGGTCGGCATTGACTAATGTCAGGAAGATATGAAACAAAGCGATGACGAGTGAGTGCATTATGAATTGTATGATTCAGCGATGACTGTATTTTGTTGATTTTCCTTGCCTGGAATTCCACGCGATCGATAAAGGGGGGGGGCGGACATGGGAATAGTAATATTATTCTATCTATCTATTCTGACGTATCAAGCTGGAGTCAAAGTGTCCCGTAACCGACGTGATACTATAAATACAAACGGATCATGGTTTGTTGAAGAGATAGTAGTTTGCAGGACTTGGCACGCTTTGCCCCGGATACGAAGTCTTCGCATCGTCCGTTTGATGTATCTCGGCTAGGATGAGGGTTGCAGTTGCAACATACTGAACGAACACAGTCCCGCATTTAGCCCTCGCAGCTCGCCTCCGCCGCCAGAGTGTACAGATACAATTTAGGCACAATGACCGACCAAGCTTGTAGACATCTAGGCTAGCTTAGGGAACATTTGCACATGAGGTCACTTCAAAGGGCAGATATGAGAGATAACACAGACTACCGCCAATATCTAACACCATATCAGTTGTATATTAACCGAATGGTGGTCACGGAGAGAATTTGGAACTATGGCAACATCGTGGTTAGCGACCACCAGTCGCACTCTATGCCCTTCGCTTTTGCGCTGCCCTATGCTAAAAGATCCTAGCTTGAGGAGGTGTGGGTATAGGATCTTGCTCAACCAAGTTCAAACCGACGCCCGCCACATTTTAACATGGCCCAACAATAGATCAACGCCTAAATAAATATCTACTTCAAGAAATGGACCTTTCTCCTAGGTGTTATGACTTCTAGTTGTCAAGGTTTAATTTGGCCACACCGTCTGCGCTATCAGCAGAGACATCAGGGGGGGCATTCTGAGCTTTGCCTCCACCTGGGGGGCGAGTGCCGACTTTCTTGACCTTCTTCTGCTTCTTTTCTGGTGGCGGGTAGGCTAGTAATGTGACCTCTTGCCATTCTTTTGATGAATTGTAAGCCTCTTGGATGGGTATCATAATGTCATGTAATGCCTTAGTAACAGCGGGTTTCAGCAGTTGTGGTGTGAGCTTTGAGTCAATTAGTGTCTATTCGTAGTGAAATTGGTTTATCGCATAGCCGTGGAGGAAGTACTTACTACATCAGTTTCGTAATCGGTTCGCATCTGGGCAATTTCTGTGTACACAAGCGGCTCTAAACCGTCTCGTTCCCGAGTTACAACAAATTCGCGCTTTCCTTTGAGCCCAGCGACCGGAAGGAACACATGTTCCACATACGCGAGCAAGCCATTGCCTTCGGCGACCCGCGGTGTTGCTTCTGCTTTCTTAATCTGTACTAGTAGTCAGTAAATATTGACTAGGGTGAAGGGGCAAGCGATTGGTCCGGGAATAAGGGACGCAGCTTCTAGAAGGCTACGCATTTGCGAATGACTAAGGGGGGTATTGTACCTTTCTCGATATGACGTCCGGTGGGTCAAGAAGATCAATCTTTGAATTCTCATCGCTTGAGCTCACTAGATAAACGTGGGTCAGCAACAACAATGGTGTAGGGCAAACGGAATTTTTGCGGTATACACGGAATGAGATGAAACCACTTCCGGCTATGCCTTAGCGCTCGCGGGCAGACGACTGTACCCTCATATCGGGCAATGACTACCAACCAACGCAAAGCAACACCCTTGAATATGACGCATCCGCTTATTAAGAGGCTTATATTTACTTTTACCACCTTGGAGACCTGGGATCATGTCGTTCATCAGATGAGCGCGCTACAACCGAGTCAGTCCTGGCCCACAAAATCTGGTTCGCGCCGTATAGCATCCAACTGACCTGTCGGTATCCAAGTTTCGGTAGCCACTCTTTCGCGGCAGTGAACAGCTTTCGCTGATCAAGTCCTATACTGAATCAATGGCATGCCTCAACCTTTTGCTGTAATGAGCCGGGTAGGGGTGCACTTACCACCGAACTGCGCATCCACGTTGAGATGCTGTTCATCCAGCACCTGCAAAATCGGGTAGAGCAAGCCGCTCAAAGGAGTGTTGGCGGACTGCTTTACGACCTCGGCGCCGGCCTTCTTCGCATCGTGTTCGGATGTTAAGGAGCACATCTTGTAGATGTCCATAATATACTCGGGCGTCTTTTGGTACGAGCTGCCAAGCACAAACTCGACTTTGTCGGTTGACACGCCACAGGCCTGGAGCAGTGCCGTTATGGCAAAGCGGTAATACTTGGCACGGTGGTCGACGAGCTCAAGAGGTGCTTTGAGGTTATCCAGAAAACCATGAATCTATAGACGGCCATCGTTACCATTAGTGCTGTCGCAGCGAACGTCGTTCGATATGAAGGGTATGTGGAGGTGGAGGGTACGTTGAGGAGCGCATACGTCGGCGAGGAGGATGACCATGTCGCAGCCGGCAGCGAGCAATTGGGCTATTTTGACCTATTTTGTAACCATGAGCTCCATGTATTCGTCCAAGGGACGATCGGCGATCAGGGAACCGTACACCAGGCACTAGATATCCAGCATGGGGTCGACCGGTCTATCGCGTGCTCGAGTTAGCTGTGGATCGGATTGCTCGTCTTTCTCGAGGCCCCAGATCTAGCAGAAGCATGACATACGGTGGCAGTTCCTGCGGTAGAGCAACACCATATGTCAGCAATGATACTCGTGGCTAGCAACACCACCAAAACAAAAGCGCCTACCCCAGTAGATCCTCGGGTTACGCCCCTCGTTGACGATGGCCTCGATTATTTCGGGATTGAGGAACTCGGCCAGGTTCTCTTTGATGAGGGCTAGCCTCTCGCCTGGATTTGTGGTAGCCATGGTACGTATCGGCGTGAAGAGGGAGGTGGTCTGCGTGAGATGTTATGGTCGTAGTTGGGTCGCTGGTATAGAGGTCGAGCCACTTTCTGAGTCAACCCGGTAGGATGGCTTGTCAGACCCGACCGGCCAGTTCGTTGGAGGGGCAGTTGGTGGGGTACGTGCCTGATAAGGCGGGATGAGATAAGATAAGATAGAGCCCAGTCTGGTCAACCTCTATGAAGATTCCCTTAATATGAAGATAAACTACATAATAAGCATTTAAATATCCCGTTCATGCCCTTTTTTTATAGGTTATATCATCATTATTTATTTTCAAATAAAAATTTTCATCATAGAATAACGCTGGTCGAGACTTGTGAGGAGAAATGAATTGTGTCCTAGTCTTAGCGCTTAGGTCAGCAATCGATATTCTTAGGTGAGCGGCCCGGAAAACTGATGGCCGACAAAAAATGGTATTGAGCTCACCGTAAGGGTGAATTTGGTACGAATCTGCCGTTTTAGTAGCTTATTTATCTCATTTAGGTATTTATAGCTCGCGCAACGAGGATATAGTAGACTTTCAGTGTGTCGTATAAAATCAGCAGTCGCAAATTCGTCCACTATTATAAAGCCTATAAGCCACGCAAGCCGCCAAAAGGCTAAGTTGCGTAGCTTGGCTATAATAATTAAAACCAGCACGACCGTACTAATTTAGCCACAGCACATAGTCGCCTCTTCGCTGTTCTCGAGACTCTTTGCAGGCCGGCCCATCGAACCTCCAACTACGACCTTCTGCGTCATCCAGTCGCACACAAACTTGCCGAATCCAGCTCCGATAATAATCACAATGATAACATATCCGTTGAATGCCATGGCGATAAGCATCAAGATATAAGCTATGCCAAAGGCTACGGCATCTGTAGCCGTTTACATGTCAGCAATGGCCGAACTCGGGCTAGCAAGTGTCACAATATCATGAAGGATAAGATTAGGTAATACGATAGCATCACACTACTGCGGTCGTATTATATGGGATATGACTTACGTATGAAACTTCGGATTGCTTGTTGTATCGGCGTCGCCCTGAACATGACAGTCTGGCCATTCATTTGAGGTCCCTCTGCACAACAATCATCTTTCGATCTGGCCATGGCAGCCTGGGAATCCACATGTTGTTGGAATTGGCCGAGGACGAGTTGGTCATATTCCTTGCCAACTCGCCGAACGAACTCCAACATGATAGCGAGCAAGAACACGCCGATGCATGTTGCTGCCATCATCCCCTGGGTTTTAATCTGCCACGACTCGGCAAAGAAACACGCCCCGATAGTGTTCCAGTTCCATAACATCTGCAAATTTGCTGTCAGTGAGAATAACTTCAATCGAGTTTTAAACTAGGGGCACTGACGTGAGTTGAACAGGAATCACCGTCCATCTCCATCCCACTGTCGTGTGACATGTTGTCTGTGTGTGTATGCACTTAGGGATGAGGGAATCTGTAATTCTGGCTTCCGACAAGTTCCAGCAAGCAAGGTTGCGACTGCCCACTTAAACCCAACCGCTTCTAAATGTGTCGACTATTGTTTTTATTGTCTAGACACCAGCTCTTATTCAGTCGCGTGATAATCTCGAGCTGAACTGTAGAGTAGTGAGACATGCGAGCAAGTAAGAGACAATTTGCTTAGAAGCAACAGGTGAGCACGGGTTTCGAATGGGCTTGAATGCGCAAGTTTACCAAGTGCTAGTTTTCGTGGTGCACGGGGCTGCCCGTGCGGCGAAGCCTTCGGAATAACCTGCGTCCAACGGCCAAGCATATTAGTGCCCGGAGACCAGTGTCGACATCGGGTTTAGGAGCGAGAGTTGTGGAGAACTATCCAGGCTCCTGGGCCATGCATCATGCATATTATCACGGCACCAGCACGGCGGTGACGGCGTCCCTACCAAACACGGCTCGGAACCAGGGCGTTGCCAAGCACACCCCTCAGGGTTCGCGCGTACGGAACATGGATAAGAAAAATGTGCTCAATCTTTCTCAACAGCCCACTTCTCCATCACATTAACCGGGTTCCGCAGTCCGCCCAGATGTTTCGCGCTGCTTGGCTACTGAAATGCGGATTTCGGTCACTATGTCTGCGCAAGTTTCCGTGGCTTTAGCCAAGCTCGCGGAGAAATTTCGTGTCGGTCACTAATAAGTCTGGTTAATTGTTGACGTCTTGTGCTGACCTCTAATGGACCATGGGTTGTTTTATAAGTTGGTGGATATTACTGCAAACGCATAGACATCCGCCCGAAGATGTTGAACTTTGCGCATTGTTATTTCCATAGAACACGCAGTCCACTCAGTAGCTGACTTTGAAATTCGTCTTGCTAAGTTTTCTTACAAAAACCACGAATACCATCTCAAGTACGAGCTCAGGGTCTCACGGGTTCACTTGCTCCCCTTTGTCAACCACTGCGAAGGCTTGGGGCACCCGGCTCCAGTTTGCGCCGGGAAGATGGCGAGCCATGACGGGCTATTAGCGTCTCGCCATATTCAAAATGAGAGTGAAGCAGACTACTTAGAACCACATTGGGGCTATGTTTCGAGGGTCCGGCCTTGTACAAATGATGCCGGATCTTGCGCGTACCTCGATCAGGTCTACCACTCTCATGATCTGAGTATGATATACTCTGGAATTCTATGGTCGACTATACTAGGAATCGTGTTCATATGGACAATTGGAAGGAGGCTCTGGCCGCCACCGCGGGCTGATGATCTAGTATCAAGAAGGATAGGCACCGGCAAGTCATCTGTGAGACGACTTGCAAGATCACTATCCGCCTCTGTGCGGAGCTCGTTGCTTCCCGATGCTGCTCGACCTATTTTTGGGAGGACGACTCGGCTCCAGGTGCTTATTCTAACTGTGTTAGCAGCCTATCTGTTAATATGGAGTTTCGTGGGCATCACATATCAAATCTGGATTACACCTGTCAAGAATAGCCCGGGAGTATACAACACACGAAGTAGTCTAGGCCCATTCTCCGATCGAATAGGCATTCTGGCCTACGCCTTAACACCGCTGTCGATTCTTCTGTCAAACAGAGAATCAATTCTATCTTTACTGACGGGAGTCCCCTACCAGAGTTTCAACTTTCTGCACCGTTGGCTCGGCTACATCATCTTAATACAGGGCTCCGTGCATACCATTGGATGGACCATTATCGAAGTGCGGCTGTATCAACCGCAACCGTCAACCGCAATTGCATGGATTATTCAGCCCTACATTATATGGGGAGTAGTTGCTATGATACTACTCCTACTCCTTTTTGTACTGAGCACGCCATGGGCAATTCGCCTAACAGGATACGAGTTTTTCCGAAAAGCTCATTACGTTCTAGCCATGGTTTATATCGGGGCCTGCTGGGGTCACTGGGATAAGCTCAAGTGCTTTCTCCTTCCATCTTTGCTGATCTGGTTCTTGGATCGAGGCGTCCGCCTGGTGCGCACTGCACTAATCCACCACCAGTATCTCCCAGACGGTTCGATGGGCTTCCGTGCAGCTCCGGCATCGCTCACGCACTTCTCTGATGCCGATGGAGATGTCGTACGCATGGATTTCACACAGCCCCACGACGCCTGGAAAATTGGCCAACACTTCTACTTGTGCTTTACAGAAAGTAGCATTTGGCAGTCACATCCTTTTACACCGTTGAACCTCCCCCAGAAGCGCGATGGGTCGGTCACGCATTCGTACATCTTCAGGGCCAAGAAGGGCGAGACAAAGAAAATCGCGGATCTAACCCTGAGGAAGTTGACCCAATCTCCTAAAGCGACAACACCTGTTGTGCTAACCGGGCCCTACGGAGAATCGATTGCCGGGGGGTTGATGCCCGAGGATAATGTGTTGTGCGTGGCAGGAGGTACCGGAATTACCTACGTCCTGCCCGTACTCCTTGACTTAATCCAGAAGCCCACCGTGAGGGACCGCAGAATTCAATTGATCTGGGCCATTCGGAGGAAAGCAGACCTTTGTTGGGTCGAGCAGGAGATAGTCGCTATTAACAATGCCGCTAGATCGCGCGGGATTGAAGTGCACATCTATGTGACACGGGAGGCCGACAACAGTACCTCTTCAGCTCAAGATGAGAAGATTGGAGAAGTTATTGAAGCGAAAGAGACGTGTAGTTTGCCTTCGTGCTCATCGACATCAGTCAATGGGGTTCGGACTCCCATGTCATTAGACATCCAGAAACTCGGCAGCAAGGGATTGAATCAGCATCCGGATCTGGAAGCTCTTGTAAGCGACTTTGTGGACAGCACCGTAAGAGGGCCGACGAAAGTATTTGGAAGTGGTCCCGGTGGGATGATTAGCGAACTTCGAAGCATCGTCGCGTCATGTAATTCTGGCGCTAAGGTCTGGAAAGGCGACGAACGTTTTGATGTCAGCTTGATTTGTGATGATAGGCTAGAGTGGTAAAGACCTTGTACGAATTGACCGATTCCCATTTCCCGTGTTTAAACATCAAGTTGATTCCCTATTAACTTTGACATCTCTTATCACCGAAGATATTAGCAAGACTCAAGGATAATTAGCTGTTAATGCCGCTTAAAACCGAATATCTTCCCTCTGGGCGCCTTTCTTTTTCTCTTCTCCTTAGTCTAACGGTGTTGCTTTATCAGCGTTTTAGGTGCTATTTTACTGCCTAGTAAGGCATTCCTTCATTGATGATAACCTCAGTATTGGTATATGTTTCCTTGTTCGACTGCGTGACATAAGCAGGATTATAAATCGCCCGAAAGAGTAATACCCAAATTAGATGGTTCTTGGCATTCGTTCCAATAGGTAGGAAGTTCCATGAACACAGCGCGGGACATTAATGACCCTAACTATACTAACACCATTAGGGATCGTCGAATCCATCTTAGACCACCCAACGGCAAGGCATCTTGAGGACTTCGGGTTTGGGCGTACTACCGTGCCTCTCGATCAATTTCTAAGCAATCATGTAGTACAGCATAGGTAGTTTTTAAGCCCATCCATTGCGTCATCATGATGAGATATAAGACGTCCTTGACCACACGCCTCACCTTGTCTGTGTTAAGACCGCTCAATTCACATTCAAGAGGCCCTGCATTCGCACATCATCAACCATCACCAAACGCATCCCGGGCTCGCCAACCGACTTCTTACTTCACAACTCACGCAAACCCCATAAAGACCGCACTACCAATCCGCAATATGAAGGCCTTCGTGACCGTTGAAGGGCGCACGGCCGCAGTGCGAGACATCCCGAAGCCGACGCCGTCGGAGGGCGAGATCCTCGTGCGCGTCGAATACGCGGCGCAGAATCCAACGGACTGGAAAGCCGTGCCACACCGACCCGTAGGGCGCATCGTAGGATGCGACTTCGCTGGTACTGTGGCGGACGCCAACGGCTCACACTGGCGCGAGGGCCAACGCGTCGCGGGCTTCGTGTACGGCACCATGGCGGAACCCCTGCGCGGGGCCTACGCCGAGTACCTGGTGACAGGATCCTCGTTCGTGTTCGCGGTACCGGACTCCGTCACTCTTAAGGACGCATCGACCATTAGCCTGGCCTTCGCGACCGCCGTGCAGGCCATGTTCCAGCGCCTCGGCCTCCCGGAACCCAGCAAGCCAGCCAGCTCGGCGTTTCCCATTCTGATTAACGGCGGGACGAGCTCCGTGGGGCTCTATGCCGTGCAGCTTGCGAAGCTCGCGGGCCTATATGTCATCGCGACGGCGTCAAAGCAGAACCACGAGCTCCTCACCGCGCTGGGCGCTGATGCCGTAGTGGATTACAAAGACGCAGCGTGGCCTGAGAAAGTCCGCGAATTGTCTCATGATAACCTACAGCATGCGTTCGACTGTGTAGCGGAGAAGGAGACCACGGCGGCTGTCGCGCGGGCGATATCGCCCACAAAAGGCGGGCATGTGATCTGCATTCTCCCCCGGAAGACGGCCGAGCTGCCGGACGACCTCTCTAAGGTCAAGGTCGAGTCGACGATTGTGTATACCGTCTTTGAAGACGCGCTGGATCTCGGCGACACGCCGTTTGACAACTGGGGCGGCGCGACGCCACAGGACCGCAAGTTCTGGGAGAAGTACCTGAGCCTGTTGCCCGAGTATATCGAGTCTGGGAAGATCAAGCCGAACCCGTCAAGGGAGCTCGGTGGGCTGGAGGCGATCGCCGAGGGCTTCGAGCAGCAGCAGCAGGGCAAGGTTCGTGCAGAGAAGCTAGTATACAAGATTGCGTAAGATGGTCGAGGAGTCGTGTCAATATCAAATGAGAATATTTTAGTTCGCAAACGAGGTGCGTGAGCGTTACCAATATCAATCTTTGACAAGTGTGAATGAAGGCTTCTAGAACTGGAACTTTGGGACCAGAGAAAATGTCACAATGGGAGGGTATGTGAAGAATTAACATGCACAGAGGTTATGAATGAAAAATAAAAAAAAGATTGAAAGTTGAAAAAGAAAACGTACAACACCAGGGATTCGCTGGTCGTCACCGACCCAACTACTAATCTGGCGGTATCTGGCTTAGCTATGGGGGAGCGGACGGGACCCCGCGTTTTCCAGATCCTATGGTCGTACATGCTAATTGTCAGCGCAATTGCAGATTATAAACGTAATGGGTGCCAAGAAAACTGTAAAAATCAGAGGATGGGAGGTAGTGGGCGGACATCACGCTTATTTTAGTGTCTAAAAAAACATATAGGGTGTCGTGAGAGTGCCATGTATTGATCGATTTCTAATGAGTTGATTGTCGATTAATAGTTATAGAAATGGTCTTGCTAATCACTCCCGCAAGGTCGGATAACCTGACTAGCGCTACTTTGATGATAGTGCGCAAAATGTAAATTTGACCACACAAGCCTTGGGGGAACTTTCAATGCCAAGGCTTATTCGTGAATCACAGCCTCTGTCCGGGAATCAATGTTGCGTTCCAATCTGCGTATTCTTCCACAATCCACTGGCAGTATGCCTCCCACTTTTCCTGCCACAGTTTCAATCGATCTGCTTTTATCCCAGTCCCGTTAATCCCGAGCTCAATATCGCGGATCCACTCGTCTTGGCTCTGATCGACGAAATTCGACCAACGGACTGAGTTTTGAGCCAATGCGCCCTGTTTCATTTTATCAGCGAAACTCCATAGTGTTGGGTTATTAGGATAAAATCTCACCAGACCCCCTAGCCCAATGTTGTCGAAACCTTGAATGATTTGAAAGAAGTCGTAGCTCAAACCTGCCGCGTCCTCTCCTAAGATGGCTGGATCATCATTGCTAATGGCCGTTGCTACGCCATGAGCAATCACTACAGACATTAATGTTAGTGGATTTTCAATTTGAACTTTACGTGTAGGAGCCGTTAACCAGGACTTATGTCGTTTCAACTTCAGACTTCAAGCAGATCCAGGATCTTGATTAGGCATTTCGGAAACGGACGGAAGAAGCAAAGAAGTCAACCCCACTCACTTGCAGGTATCGGGTGGTGTAAAATATCAGTACTCAGTCTGAGAACTTCATTTGAAACTGGGCAGACCTCCACCAGGATATTCTTCTCTGCATATTGTTTGAGCAACAATGGATGCTTATACAATGAGAAACCGTGGCCGATACGACGACTATCAAATAGTAGCGCATCGAAAAGATTGTCATCAGTTGAATTGCCATCCCCGAGGGTTTCTCCAGCATGGAAGAAAAATGGATATGTGATATTCAACGCCTGAGTTCTGTTTTGAAACCACAGGAGTTCGGGAGCTAGGTCAATTAGGGTTCGCCCCAGATCTTCTTGTGCCACAACATCGTAGCCACTAAATAGTTCAGGGAAGTGCTGCTTGCGTTCAATGGCCTTTCCCATGTCTAAAACATAGTGTTAGTATCTTGAAATGCGAAAATGATGTGTGAAGCCACTACGTTGATCTCGACGAGAAGATTCCGAGACTTACTACTCATGAGTCGAGACCGATCCAACCCACGAAAATCCGCCCAGATGATACGAAGACCCCATAGCTGTTTTCCTTTCTCGGTTGCTTGGAACTTTTGGAGTTCGTCCAACAGTACGTGAATCCAGAAGTCGAGATCAGGGTTGGCAGTGTCCTCCCCCTCAGGTACCAACTTGGCAGATCCACCTGACCGAAGCTCAACCCAGGTGATGCCGTCGTCCACCCAAGCATTGAAAACACTTTGGTATGTCTTTCGTATGACTGGCTCGTATGTTAGCGCGGACCCAGCTGGGTCAAAGCAAGACTGGAATTTTCTCCAGATTTCATCGACACCGAGATCGTGGCGAAGGACGTCCTCTCTGGTGACGGCCACTTTGGATAGTAGGAAGCTGATGAAGGCTGGCCGCCCACCTGGGAAGCTGTCGGCCGCCAATGTAATGGGGACCTTGGTGCCAGGGACGTAATATGGGGACTCGATAGAGATGTTTGCTGCCTTAGGATCGGCTGCGAGGTCAGTCACGTGTGAAAAGGCAATTGTAGCGTTCTCTGCAGAGAGTTCAGTTGAAACATCTTGGGAGGACGTGATGACAATCCCGGGAGTCTCGAGAAGTATGTTGAAGATCGTCTCAAACTGGAGGATGGCACTTGAGTGGACATGTAGTAGAGACCCTTTCGGCATTCGAGACACAATTCCCCAGAGCTTAGTGGATGGGATAAGAGGCTTGGCGTTAGCAAACATCTCACCAGCGAACCTCTCATTATCCTCAAGTTCTACACCGGCGGGCTTTCTCCAGAAATTCTCTATCTCATACTGACGGATAGCGCCGACAATGGCTTCAGCTTGTTGCGCTACAGGCGATAGAGTGGACCGGAAGTCATGATCTATCTTTGAGTTAGCTTTACGGCTGGATGAAAATGGAGTCGAGCCATCTGAGTGGCAATAGTGACTTATACCTTGACGTTGAAGCTTTTCCTGGGCTATAAGCTCCGTCCTTCTTTTCAGGTGCTCCTTAAAGGCTGGATCGCCCGCGTTTTGCGAGTGAGCATAGCCAAAGAACGATGCCAGAACAGGCAAGCATTGCACTACTTGCGTGAACTTCAGGATAACCATTGTGACTGTCAGGGTGTAATCAATCACCGTAATGAATCTGCTTGACTCCTGGCTATGAGCTTCGCAGCATCGACTGAAGACTCTTTTCGTAGCAGGACAGCCTAGATATAACCTACTCGAAGGCTTCCTACTATCCAATAAGGGGCCGCAGGCCCTGACACCTGTTCTGCATGAAGACCCCGGATCTCGGATACCGGAAATTGCCGCGACGTTCCGAGATTATGATCTGACGAAGCCATCTTCCCATATCTCTTATTGGACGGTGTCACAAGGGCTTGTGGTCAAGGGCTTGGAAGGGTAGTGAAACTGCAATAATCTGCTATGCAGCCAAGGGAGCCATGTCTACTAGTTCTCTGGCTTGCTTTCTACAGGGCGGACGAACTGCACTCTTCATGCCTGAATAGCTGCGTCTAAATTGCCGGCTGTACCGAATGTTACAGTGGCTTGTCTTGGAAGATAGGGTGAATCAGATAAGATCTTGGAGTCTGATCTAATTTAACTCGAACTGATCTGATCGGCAACTTGCAGCTCATATGATTATATACATAATATCGGATTGGTACCTGTGCGTATGACAGACGGAAATTTCTAGTGAGACAAGTACTCTTCCGATTTTCCACACGGAACGACTAGTACAAGAGTTCTTTTCTCGAACCAGTATTCTGACATAAATTCTTGTGGCTTGGCTGCGAGTTCAGCACATATCAATTGGAGTCCGCTATAATCTATTTGTCGATTCTCACGAGACTCTGAGTACTCACATGCTGCTGGTCTATGCAGTTCACCGAATAAACGAACCAATGATTCAATTGTTGTCGTGTACGTCCAGTATCAGCAGCAGTTTCGCAACGCTACTGCAAGATATCATTCATAAAGTTAATCAGCTGTGCAATATTTCCCCGCTTGCCCAGACGCAGCCTTCATGTAGGTTAGCGTAGCAATAATTATGAAGGTGAATCAGGTAAACAAAAGTAACACGTTCCATAGGCATCCATATTTAAAAATGACGGAAAAGCCAACTGTAGTGTCGTAGAGATGGATCCCACCGTGACACGGGGCACAACATACAAAGAAACCTTTGTATATACCTAATCAGAATAATTAGTTCCACGGAGATATTTTAGAGACCATCGTGCAACAACAAGAGTCTATTGCCTACCGCACATACAGGGTTCGTGATAGACAGGGGAGTCAGCTCCTGCGATTATCGGAGCCCAATTAGAGAGTGCCTACATAGTAACGTATTACTAATCGGATCTTGCACCATAAGTGTAGAAGGTCAATCGTGGCTGGCTGTGAACACTAGATGGGACTACTGTAATATGCATACCGTAGGTACTGCACATGCAGGTAGCCCATACCCCACTTCTAATACTACTGTAGTGTATTACCTAATTACATGTAGGTGCCTACCATTACGTGTACCAAAGTAATCTAGATCGTGAAAAATACGTGAGGGATCAGTTCAACTGAGTGACCAGAATCTAGGAGGTTGTATGGGGTTTATACCCTTATATGATTACGTACCCAGGTAGTATGGCGGACTCTGGTCTTAGGCCTGAGAACTTCAAGTCTTGAAAGCTTCTATACCAACTGCTTGACTTCTGTATGCACAATCTTTCCTATTTAGGAAATAGGCCGATAAGAATTGCAGTAAGTTGGTTTTACTCTACAGCGAGTGTACAGCCTCTTTAAGTATTTCCTGAATTGGAAAGTACGTCAATCCCTTGAAATTCTGCAATTAAAATCAATTAGTGATATGTGTGCTCTAACAGCCCACTGGCCCGCGTCGCCATCAATTCAGTAATTATACACAAGCAATACTGTAGATTGCGCGGAGTGTGACGAAGGCGGAGAAAGGTGATACCACTAAAGAGAAGAAGCAATCAAATCAACTGAGGGTAGCACCCCGAACTACCGAAGCGTAACTCACAAAATACTTAACGCCATTATACGCCACAAGATAGCAAACCGAGGAAAAGCAATAAAATATGGCTTGATACCAACCCCCGTAGGGTTTAGCGCACCACCCAAGTCATAATATGGTATGTTCCTCTCCGATACATTAACGGCAGATCATCCATCACTCGAAAACCCAGTCGTGATCGACATGTCACCCATTTCTGAGACCGCTTGTAAGCTCTTGCGTCCCGGCTCATTTAGCTAGGGTGTAAACATAAAATCAACAGCTGAGAGGCGCAGCCGCTGTACTAATGGCACGGGGAGGAAGCCGGGGTATCGGACGCGAGGAGAAGCGCGTGAAGCACTTTAAGCTTTGAGGTAGTCAGCAAGACAAGCAAATATACTACTACCACCGAAACGGTCCTCTATGTCGGGCTTGAGAATTAAGTGTAGTTCCGCATGAGCGGCGGGTGAGTGTCACCTGACCCACTGGTTGGTACCCACTATAAGTAGCTATCTGTACACAGTATTCACAGTAGGAGCTCCATCTCCACGACAACTACAAGATACACAAGAATACACAAGGATCATATGGACCAACCATAACAGTCTACAGCGAGGCTCAGAGGGTTTGTCGTTAGGCTTCCGCTGGGACGTATATGTTAGCTATAATACATAGTTGCATGTCTAGTATAGTGGGAGAGGGGCCATATGTTACAAGGCACAGGGACAAAACGACTTCTATATATGTATCTAGGATGCCGCACATAGTCGTGAGACCCCCGCTGAACAAATCCCAAGAGGTTTCAAGATATGCTAGCTGATATGGTCTTGTAAATTAAAACCACTCGGCCGTTCGACCAGGACCCCTAACTAGTCGATTGAAAAGCCATAGGACCAACCGCTGCCTAAATGAATCAAGATATGATGAGGATTAGCGATTAACTTATCATCAAGACGACTTGATCAAGCGAGTGAATGTAGTGGCGCGAAACTGGACTTCCTAGGATCAAAAATACGAAAGTGGAAAAAGTGGTCGCGAAGGCTTTTTGATGGACGTCAGCTCCCCGGCTGTTGTCAGCGCTAGCTTGGGTTAATTGGCGGCTCGTTGAGCTCGTGCGTCAATCTTTGTTTATTATATGGTTCTGTTGGCTATCCACAAAAGTAAAAGAAGTTAAAACCCCGTTATGTTTACTTTTTTGGGGTGAGTGAAGGAATTGGCCTTCCTATGTTGGCTAGTTAACCCTTCTGGATTGCTTAACTGAAGTTAATTAACAAGTATAGGAGGTCAGTTGAAGGAACAGTAGGAAATTAAGAGATGTGGTTATATAAATAAATGAGTATAGTTATACAAGGTATGTACACTATTTAATAATATAAACTATTAATGAAATAGGCGCATCAAGGTGAGTTGGATAAAGTAGTCGTATTTATACGGGGCTAAAACTTGTAAACAGAAGTAGTATACTTTACTAAGGTCTGTATATTATAGATGAAGGAGAAAAGAAGAGACTCTGCAACCCGACCTTGAGTCTGGAGACTTATGCAAGTCTCTCATCCGCAGCGTTGGGCCATCGCCCCTTACCCAGATGTAGCAGAAAGTTCTCTGATTGTACCAGTCTCCAGACCCGCCGCCTGGCCTATAGTCACCTGACCCACCCCCACCTACCCCTCGGCTACACGTCCACACGCCTATTATTGCTGCACCCCGCAATCTTAATCTTTGTACAATGTAGCACATATTGTAGGAGCCTTGCCTCTAATTATCAGTGAGCCAGGTGCAACAAGGCTTAGATAATTGAGCTATTTTGTAGATATGATCTATCGTTGGAAGTCCCAGGGGCATCGATACATCCATAACGTAGCTGCATTTACGGTGACGTAGGACGCAGCCACAATCATCTAAATAAGGTCGTAGGCCACCAAGATGTATGTAGGGTGGTACTCTCTCCATTAACTCATTGAGTAGCATTTCTCAGCGTAGCCGAACTTCGTCATCATCACACCAATGAGCCCCGGCCGGACGCTACATACATCTGCTGTCTTAGGCCATTTTCACCCTGTTGGTAGAGCATCAGCCAATGACCTTCCTTCCACAGACAAAAATCAAGGTCTAAGCCTAAGCATACTGTAAGAGAGACGGGTTAGAAAAAGAGGCTAGTGAAGTTTTAGCTATTATTTTGCAAGGCTAGTGCCGGACTAATGCTCTACAATCTAGCTTTGGGCGCCGCATGCAAGTATATTTCAATCTTGTTCTACGAGTGTGTATCGATACCTGGTATTTTAAGACGTTGTTGCTTATTCATGCGGCAGCATTCATATTACGGACACTACCCACAAGACGACTACGAATACGTAGCGCGCAAGCGTGTAGTTTTATCACCATCTTCTGTTAGGCATAATCGAACCTTAGAATGAGTGAATTCGTAAGCATGACCCTTCAAACAAAAGCTGGACTAATTTGAGCTGTACTCATATGGTATTTAAGTCCAGTGTACTCCTCAAGCACCTCGATCTGGTCTGTCCCCCTTACACTCTTACCAAGCCGACTGCTAACAACTCATATCACTATTACAAAAGCCCCTTATTTCCAAATCACACGTCGCGACGCCAGTCCGAAGATGAGGATCAACGGAATCCTTCTTCCAGCCTTGGGCCTCCTGGCCCAGGTATGGAACGCCCACGCAGAAGACCCCAGCTCTTCTTCTTCTACGTTGTCGTCATCCATATCAAGTTCTGCACTCGCTTCAAGTACAAGTCATTCAGCTTCTGTAACCAGTTCTTCTGGGTTACCGTCGTCCCTAACTTCTGCACTCGCTTCAAGTACAAGTCATTCAGCTTCTGTAACCAGTTCTTCTGGGTTACCGTCGTCCCTAACTTCTGCACTCGCTTCAAGTACAAGT
>MU384041.1:0-36731 GCA_022495065.1 Xylaria telfairii | reverse complement strand
CAAGTCATTCAGCTTCTGTAACCAGTTCTTCTGGGTTACCGTCGTCCCTAACTTCTGCACTCGCTTCAAGTACATCAAGCCATTCAGCTTCTGTAACCAGTTCTTCTGGGTCACCGTCATCCCTAACGTCTGTACTACCTTCGAGTACATCAAGCCATTCACCTTCTATAACCAGTTCTTCTGGGTTACCGTCGTCCCTAACTTCTGTACTCGCTTCAAGTACAACGAGCCATTCAGCTTCTGTAACCAGTTCTTCTGGGTCACCGTCATCCCTAACTTCTGTACTCCCTTCGAGTACATCAAGCCATTTACCTTCTGTAACCAGTTCTTCTGAGTTATCGTCGTCCTTAACTTCTGTACTTGCTTCAAGTACAACGAGCCATTCAGCTTCTATAACTACTTCAAGTATCCCACTCACTTCAAGTTCATCTACTGGACCAAATACATCAAGTCCTATTGCTCCTATCACTAGTGCATCAAGGGCAACTAGCACAACCTCCGGATCACCCACTTCAAGTTCAACTACACCAATTACATTTCCAGCGCCAAAAAGTGTTTCGACAGCAACCGTGTTCGCCACGGTTGCCACTTTTGCCAATGTCGCCGGGACTAACGTGCCAGTCGCTTACGGGTGCTTCTTCTGTCCTACTGACGTCACTTTTGGTGCAAAATTCCGCCCACGGGACTCTCACCGCAACATCGATAAACGAGCTCCGGTGAGGGGATTGCTATTATATGGCATACCCGATATTCCGGGTGTGTACCCACCAGCTACGACTGTGCCGTTCCCAGGGTTTCCCACGTAAGAGTGTCTCGCTCCACCTCATGAGGGGAAAGGTACTAACACTCTCACCAGCGTCACAATAGGTGACGATTTGGCCCCAACAATAGCCGCTACTCCCCCCCCACCATATGTTACTGCATCGAGTAGTACGACTACTACTTCATCGAGCACGACAACTTCTAGCTCAACAACTACAGGATGGACTATTCCAGCTTCAACAACTGCAGGATGGACTGCTCCAGCTTCAACAACTGCAGGATGGACTGCTCCAGCTTCAACAACTGCAGGATGGACTGCTCCAGCTTCAACAACTGCAGGATGGACTGCTCCAGCTTCCACCACTTCCACCACTTCCACTACTAGTTGTACGACCACAGCAGCTTGGTCTCCCGTTCCTCACCCACCCCATCCTGGCCCGATCTACCCTCCACCAGGGCATCCTGAACCCATCCACCCTCCACCAGGGCATCCTGAGCCCATCCACCCTCCACCAGGACCAGGGCATCCTGGCCCAGTCCGCCCTCCTCCAGAGCATCCTGGCCCAGACCACCCTCACCCAGGGAATCCTGGCCCGGTCCACCCTCCCCCAGGACATCCTAACCCAGTCCACCCTCCCCGGTTCCCCGCAATCCTCGGCCGTATTGCCGGATCCAAGCCTCAGCCAGCCCTAATTCCTGATAATGCCGCTAATGCCTCTGGTGCGCCGCTTGGTAGCGTGCTCGTTGCTGTTATTACCTTCCTTCTCGTTACCATCTAAGCCTCCAGTCGAACAGCCTACGCCGTGAGAAATCGGTCACAATCCCGGCGAGGCGCATTCTCAACAGCCTGGGTAACCAATAAAAATATCTGTGTGATGAACAAATAGAGCTTTCTTACGCGTTCTTCATTAATGATTCTGACTACGATGAGCCTGGAACCAGATGTAACCTTGTCCGGCCTTACCCAGATGGACACTATTTCAAGGGGTGAGGTTTGAAGATCACTTATTTACATTCAATATCGATTTCGTCGGACCGTCTTACGCGACAATGAGGAAAGATACGCCGGGGCTTGAAGTATCGATGTTATAGTGGAAGGGGGGCAAAAGTTCCGCGTTGAAAAAAGAAAAACTATTTTGAAAAGAAAACACACCACTGTCATTACCTATTTAAAACTAACAACTTTGGAATTTAAAATAATAAAAAATATAATTGTACAATTTTTGTAATACGTTATTCTAGTAGAATGAATACGCCGATAGTAAAACGGAGGCCCGGCGGATGCGAACAGAGGGCGGGACTATTACACTGCTACACTAACGCAGACCCCTATGAACTAAGTGTTCAATATTCCTTTAACTGGGTTAGTCATCGAGAAGTCAACCAAAGTATTCATTTACTGTTTTAGTCGTGAGATTTTGTCTCGACACAATATGGAGGCGGGCAAATATTTTTGGACGTGCCTTAATGTGATAGGTGAGACATTCTTCTATATCAAGAGTTTGTCACTATAGCCGCGTTGTTCTTTTACAATATCAATACCCTGAAGCCGGTGCAAAATAAACCGGACATCTCCACTAAGAGTCTGCATGCCGCATTTGACCGATTGCATAGCGGCAATTGAAGTCCGAAACTTCGTATTGAAAGTCGTGAACGTTGTAGGGTCAACACCCAGGCGCTCGTTGCTGAGAGGTTTCGGAGGGGGGTGAACACCGAAGGTTTGCAGCAACTTAGACCGTCCGGTGCCGGCAGCCATACCATTTACTCAACCAGGCAAGTTTAATATTGCCTATCTTTTTATGGACCGCGAAAAGTGCTGTTACAGGAATTTCTCTGCCTGAGCAGGCGGCATCGAAGACATCCCGCAAGTGTTGAGGTCGGGTGGCTAAGGACCGCATCCCAAACAGTCGGGTAGAACGATCGCCAAGACAGGGCTGGTTACGGTAGCATAACGGGACGGCAATGTGTTCAGAATCATAGGGTGTTGAGGAGGAATTTAAAGTAAAGTCCTCTTGGCTGCGAATTGAAAGGAAATGTAGTGTCGTTTCACCTAAATATCGAATATGCGAACGACATGCATGAGTATAAGAGAGAATTGAACACTCTCGTGCCCAGAGGTATGCTTCGTGTGACTGATAGCTATCATATACAGGAGGTTACAAGTACCTTCTTAACCGTCGATTATTCAACATGTATTGTACCTTTATTGTCTCTTTCGTGAACTTTATTCCCTTGGAACATAATGTACTAGGTACTGCAAGCATCAATACTAATAGGATTGATGGGTAGTATTTGATTATAGAGTACCCGGGTATGCGGTATCAACGGTGAGTACATATATAACGATATGCGCATTTATCGAAGGCCGCAGTTCGGAATTAAGTTTCCCAAGGAGGCAGGCACTTAGTTTTGACGCTGTATGTTTCCCCGTTACCCAGGTTTGAAATGTAATTCGACGACGTTCATAGGCATTGTTGTTTCGAGGGAAGGATATTATAGCTAAGGAATCATAACATCATGTAATTTAACATTGTATTATCGTAGTAGCTATTCTTCTTGAATATTACTGCTATTAAACTAAAAGCATAGAGCAATGATTAAAGCAGGCAGAAAATACGTATACATGCTGTATAGATACTACCTTAAGTAGTATATGGAATGTGGGCGGACCGGACGTGGGAGATGTTTTCGTTTTACTCGGTGGTAAACTCCTTCGGTAAAAACGACGGCAATAGCTAGTGGCTTGTGGCCTATATCTAGGGTCTATATAACCCGTCGTGGCTCGTCCGGCCTGGATAAGGAGGTTCACGATCAAGAAGTCCTATTTGCTATTTAGTCTATCAGAATGTCTAGCCAAAAATAAAGCGATAAGAAAGCGTCTCGTTTCATTCAGTAATGCCTCTTTCGTCAAAACGAAGGCATAGGGACACTGTTAGAAACAAGTCCATCTCTGCGTGTTTGTCCGCAACGCGCTTGGCTTGCTTCCGGCTCTATCCATCGTGTAACTGCTGAATATGCTCCTTTTAGCTCTCTTACCTATCCAGACTGTCAAGCTCTTACTCGTGCGACACCCATGTGTTCGAGCAAATTTGGCCCCCACAGCATCAGCCTAGGGATGACTGCAGATACGGGGCATCAGCTTTCCCTGGACCTGAAAAAAAACCCCGCCTCCCGCTCTCAGCCCCTGTCACTGCTTAGCTAGGTTAGGTAATTAATTGCTATCGCGGAAAAGTGAGTCTGAACTGATCCCTACACAATATAAGTAAATTGGGTAAACCCGATCCACACGGTTTGTATAAATAGGCAAGCTAGTTTCCCCTGTCATACGATCTAAGACTTGACCTTTAGATCGTCTGAATATACCTCTGGTGATCGCTGGTGGAGAATGCACTGACTGATTTCCGTTTATATGATCTCTACCCAACACGAGTTGCGTCGGTCCCACGAGAGAATTCCATTATTCCGCCCATCGCCCTCTCTATCTGCCGTTCAGATGTCTTACTATGTTAATGATGAAAGCGCGGACGAGGAGATTGCTCCGCTGCGCCCTGTTCAGCGACGGTCGACGCTGCCAGCGAGGATCGCCATCCCGCCTCCGTCAGCGATGCGGCGCCCTTCACGCTCAGTGAGATGCCCGCTGAGATATCTGAGGTTTCGTTGACGCTAACGTCACGCGACCAAAAAGCATATATCGCCATCCCGCGAGATAGCCTTTGATCGACAACCTGGTGCCCGAAGGCGTAATAACGTCGTTGTTCCAGATGAAGCATTACCGCAGACGCAGAACCCTGCCGTCATTATCAACAATTATACTAATGCTGAGTCGGGTGACTCGGAGGATCATCGAAGCCGCCGCATAATACGCAGTGCGCGGCGAGACTTAGCCTATATCAGTGATGGAGGGGACGAAGACGACGTTGATTTCCGCGTGCGAAGCCGCCGAAGGTTGGACCATGCTCCTAACCCATATTATCGCGTATCCTCCTCAACCAGTGAAGACGATGACTCTGACAATTTGTATAATTTCACCCCTTCATACGCATCTGTATCCTCTGAGTCCCTCAAAGATAGAGCGTCGTCAGTCGACTCGTACACGCCTTTTCTGCCCACAATCGGGGCGAGTCCCTCTCGAAATGCGAAGATCATGCACGTTTATAAGGCCCAGTACACGGGCGATGGATGCCAGGAAGGCAACCATGCCTCGAGACTCAATCTGCTCCACGACCCACGGCACCCTCAGCAGGCGCTGTTCAGATGGATGTAGGTTGTCACGGTTGAATGTCTACTTTCGCCGTTCGCAGGTGCATTTGCGTGAGGTTGAACTAACAATTCCAAAGCCATGTCGAACAGCCGGTCCTGAATTTTGACGCGTTTTGGGTATGTGTCGCCATCATCACAGGGCGCTATCCTCCTCCACCCCTTCCGCATATTGATAAGACCGATATGTTAACCCACCCAGGATGAAATTGCTGGTATCACCAACTTGACAAGCTCCGAGAAGAGCGGCATCAAGAAGCTATTGCAAGATATCAAGAGCGGCGGCATAAAGCGAGTTGTTACTACTCATGGAACTCACAAGCTCATGCAGACGAAAGGATTTGCAATGCGAAGGCTCCAGACTGATGATACTGAGATATCTAGATCCCGGGATAGGGCCGTATACTGGTTCAACCTTCCCTTTTTTGAACTGAAGAAGTACTCCTCCGAGAAGTATTCATCAGAGCTATTTCCAGCGCAAACGTTAATGCAGGCGGATTATTCGCAACATCTAATGGCTAGAGATATGCAACAAGCAGTGCGACAGATTAAAGAAGGCCCAGAGGAACATTGCTTCCACATTTCCCAGCTGTGGGGTATCGTCATAAATAACTGTGAGCACTCTCTCCAGAGTTCAACCCGCATTTTTGTCTCACACTAGCAATCGTCCCAGCTCTCTTAGTGACCTGTAGTACCATGTCCGACAAGCTCGGTAACGACAGAATCGAAATAAGGACTGTGCCACCCAAAGAAAACAGCAGCGAATCCGAAGAGCCGAGAATACAGGTGGAGTACCGCGAAAACACTCTTTGGGACATTCCTCTTCGAGAGTGCTTGACTTGGTTTGTAAGTTGGCCGACTCCCGATGTTCTCATTGCGCCTGACATGATCTCACCAAAGTGACTGGTAGGCATTTATCACTCATTTCTGGGAGTTCTGGCCAGACAACGTGCAGTTTTACCGACACAGGAAACTGTTGTCGTCATACGATTGGCCAGACATCGTCGAGTCAGCTCAACACGGAACAAATAGGGTCATACTCATGGCCATGATGAAGTAAGCCTCAAATAGGCGAAACAAAGACGGATCTAACAGCATCTCCTCAGGCCACTGCCAAGCCCACCCGTCCGAGGGGTGTTAACCCCAATCGTTGAGACAAAGATTTCCAACCCACAACCTTATGCCGATGATGCGCACACAAAGAGCACAGATGAAGGTACCGTAGAGCCTGTAACAGCTACTCCGAGCGCCTCCGACGAAGATGAGCTGTCTCGTGAATCTAAGAGCTTTAGCGTCTTTTCCTGGATACAACCCAGCCCGGAATTCTCCAGGACCATGGCTGCTAAATCCGAGCTGGGACACATCGATCAGTTTATGCGGAGGAGAACACGAAGAAGCGATCAGCGTGCATACAACGAGTGCCCCGAGGCAACTCCAGGTGAGATACGAGCGGAACTAGAACGCCTTGCTGTCGAAAAGAATCTCCTAGAGCTGGATGAGAGGTCAGAGCTTCGGCTAGCTCTGCAAGATAGAATCGACGTGTTCAACTCAGCTATCGTCATCTTCACTTACTTTTTGCCGCTACACTTCGTTGGCCCTAGCACCGGAAAACTCTGGGGCTCGCTTAAACTTCTTCTAGATGTGAGCTTTGGCCCCTCATAAGACATTATTTCCTGCCTATCAATTGCGATATAACTAGCGGAACGATTTCACGCTAACCGAGATTCATCTTTACCGCCATCAGAGACCATGGCCCGAAGAAAGCAATGAAGGATCTTCGTTGGATTGGACAAGGAGACAGCGAGGGGCGAATTCGACTCTATACTCTGCGAGGAAGGCGCTTCGCGGTACTACTCGTCAGATTATACTCTTCCGGCAGGTCATGTCGCATGCCCCTGACCCGAACAATGCCAGCATCGAGATTCCCGCTCCGCTCCTACAGGCATACATTTACTTTGTTCTCGCCCTCGTCCAAGCCTCTATAGACACCAACCGGCACCAATCTCACATGCGTACATTTTCCAGTCTTCTGCAAGCAGGGATGCGGACAATGCTGAAGTCATTCTCGCCGGCGTCCCTACTGACATATTCCTCTCTTCTTCCGACTGACATTTTATCCCTTATAAGCCTCAGGCTTCTCGGAGACATAACAGGGCCGTACCTTGACATTAACAGCGTTTATTCGGAGTGTATCAAGACTTTGGTAAGTTCTCCTAGTGATATCCGAGCATGTACTTGTGGCAATAGCGCGTTGATCCCCATCCCCATTGACAGGAGAATGAAATCGAGACAAAGCCAGCTCTGTCCCACCAGGAGAAGATCCAGTGGCTGGTTGCCGAAATCAACGTTATTATAGAGACCCTCGAGAAACAGGCAAGTATCTTCAACGAGATGATGCGAAGCAAAATCTCAAGCTCTCGAACTGTGCTTCCGGCGCAATCCTCTGCCCCAGGTGTTTCTCGTGCTCCAGGCGAGTCCTCTTTCCTCCAGCGCAGCCTTGCGCCCGAAAGGACGCGGACGCGCACACGGACGCGGACTCGCTCACGGGAGCGCTACCACGCATCTGAAGCGGCGCCAGCCCCCTTCGTGGTACACACCAGATCGCATGCCTATGCGCAACCGTACGAAGACGATGGGTCCGTTTATTCTGCAGACCGGTATGGGCGTGACGACCCAGACGAGGGGTTCCAGCTCTCGGCTCTCGATCCTGGCGGATACCGGATGCTGCTGGCTAGAGACTGCCTCAGCATCGTCGAGCAGCGGCTGGCCGAGTTCAGGCAGTTCAGAAGGAAGGCGCAAGCGCTCCAGCAAGCGGTGAGTTGACGTCACTGGTACCTCTCCTGGCGGCCAAGCTAATTAATGCGGGCGGTATTATCTAGAACACGCACAAGACGGAGACACGCAAGGACTACCACGACCAGGCCGTGTACGCCTTTACCATCGTGACCGTGATATTCCTGCCGTTGAGCGCCATCTCGAGCATCTTCGGCATGAACACGTCTGACATCCGGGACCTCGAGCAGGGCCAGTGGCTGTACTGGGCAACCGCGGTGCCCGTGACGCTCGGCGTCATCCTCATTGGCCTGTGGTGGATGGGCGAGCTCGGCAACGCTGCCCTGTGGCTCCTAAACCTACGCCAGCGGCAGTCGGCGCCGACCACGACGCACAAGGAGCACGGAGGATACGTCCAGCCAGTGAGAATGAGTCGTTATTCCGATAGCGACGACCCCGACGAGCTGGACGTCAGGATTCGAAGGGCCCCTCCCCCACAAGTAATACGTAACACTCGGTATTTGTGATAAGGGCTTGTGTTAACGGCTTGGAAAAGTGGCCCCTATTCAGCTCAGAGTTCTCTTTAAGGGCCCGGAACATTTCGATTAGAACTGAGTGGAATATTAATTACACGACACCATCTGGGCGTCGGCGTATAGGGGGCTGCGTACGGCTCATAGCCGCTAGACGATTTCGTTTTTGATATCAATTCCAGCGGCACCATGCTTGCAGTTGAGAATGCTGCGTTGGGTGTCGGAAGTAAACGGGGTTAAGGGGCCACTTCATGTACTGTACAAAGCAATAGACATGAAATGACACGGATATTTTATTTATGTATATATTGATGTCTCCCCATCTTAGTAATAGCAATCCTGTGTTGCTGAAGTAGTCTGAAAGAAAGGCATCACTTGGAGTCTAGTAGCCCCCATCAGAAAGTAAGCCAGTCTTCCCATGTAGTTTCGTTCCCAGTTTCCGCGTCACTTTCTTCATCGGTGTCACTTACCGGTACCTCATACTTCTCATACCAGCCGACACAAAGCTCCTCGCCACTCTTTCCATTCTTTAAAGCATATTTCCGTATCAAGTCAGCAATTGCACCGTTGTGATCGCAACTTATCGCCTGTCTGTATCCACTTTCACCCCTTCGATGGCTGACAGCACCTAAATCGAGGAGGAATTGTACCATATCCGTTCGACGACCGCATACAGCTCCATCCAGCGCACACCAACCAAAGCGAGAAGGCGGCGCATTAATATCCGCTCCGTTATCAAGTAACAGTAGAGCGACTTCAAAGTCCCCTTCTGCCGCCGCGCATTGAAAAGCAGTAATTCCGGATCTAGGAGCCGGAGGCGCGTTGACTTCGGCACCACTGGCAATCAAAAACTTTATCACATTAATCTTGTTGGTGCGGTCTTTCGGCGAGAAGCACTCGATCTCACACGCAGCTTGGAGCGCCGTTCTACCACAAAGTCCCTTTGCAGGGCTGTTGACATCCGCACCTCTTCGAATCAGGGTTCGTACCCAATCCAAAGAACCGACCTCCGCAGCGGCTTGTATAGGCGTACGCTGCCAATGCTCGTTATGTGGCCCTGATTCCGGGTGATACGACCACCCGCCGCAATGGGCGTTCAAGTCACCATCACTATTGAGCATATTCTCGATCTCACTATTTGGGGCACCTAGTCGTAGTAAGTGCGGGAGTACACAGCTGTGTCTCACAGATACACCGCGTTTCCGCAAATAATTAATAAGAAGAAGGATTTGGGGTAGTGTAGCTCGTTCATTCCAAAATATGGGTCCCCAAAAGCAGGGTTCAAGAGGACATCGATCAACTCTTGACTCGTCATGTTGCAACGATTCAGTATGAAGGATTAGTTTGATTTTTGCAAAAAAGCTCACCCAGTCATCTTCTTCCGGTCCATTTCTGACGACAAGATGTAGAAGCTGTCGTGGGCTAGTATCTGTGGGACTGACTCTCAGCCTTGCACCTCGATAACACACCATGTATTCAAACATATCATAGCTCATCATCGGCATCGAGGTACGCATCAAAACCCGGTGATCGAATATTCGGAGAGATTGGTGAGAGTAAGGGAAATTCATGGGAGCTCCTGCAATAATGGTTATATTTGCTTGTTCTCCGGTTTCACGTTCTGTGACAACTGTAGTGTTAATATCTACTCCTTTGTCAAGGAGCCAGTTAACTGCATTGTAGTTGCCGAGATGCGCAGCCGAGCGAAGCGCCAACGCACCTTGTTTCTCGAAATCAGCGCCGTAAGAAGACAGAAGCTGGAGAAAAGCGGTTCCTTTGCTGCTAACCGCTGCCCGGATTGTTTCATCAACTATTATTGCTCCACCTTGAATTAGGGTTTTTACTATACTGGGTATTGCAGGGTGCGTGTCCGGGCCTTGCCTCTCAGCTTTCTCTATCACATAAAACAGCATGGCGGAGATATTTAAGCGGAGACGGGATGCTTGAAAGACAAGGTTATAGTCGAGAAGGTTGCGCATAACGTTGAAATCAATATCCTCGTCTTTTAAAAACTCTTCGGTGAGCACAATGTCCACAAATGCGTCTTGTTCAGCGGGTGTATGCGATACACGAGAGAGCAGGTACATGCGTAGAGCCTCAATACCCTCGCTTGCTGCATTGTGGATGCCTGCACGGGTGGGTTCGAATTTCGACTTGACGCTGTGATTGACGAGTTGTGAATATAGATCAGCGTTGTTGAAATATACAACATCTAGAATTGTGGGCATCCAATTCCGGGGAGTGTGCTCCTTCTCGCGGCGTGCACCGAAGGTCCCATCAAAATTAGCAGGTAAGTCGACATTCCCACCACCTTCCAAGAACCAACCTAAGGCCTGAAATATAGCAGGATTGTCTAATTCAAACCTGAAAGGGGGGTGGTCGAATGTTTCATAGACGCCCGTCCACAGCGTTTTTAAGAAAACGCAGAATAGCCTATGAGAAAAGCCATCTTCTAGCTGGTTCAGGGTCGTGCTGGGTTCCATTGCGTGCCGAACAAGACATTCGGCACAATCAATATGCCCCTTGGCTAAAGATAACAATGTCGCATTCAAATAGGATGACAAGCAGTCGCAATATGGAATCGGTGTGGACCAACGCACCATCTGCAACAGGATGCGACAGGAGTCAATACAACCAGAATATCCGGCGAATACAAGACATTGCTCGCTGAATGTCCACTCCGGATGAAGGCGCCATGTTATTTTTATAAGGCTAGTAAAATCGTCTTTCCGATCTAGCTGGGCTAAAATCTCTACCGTTCTTTCTATCGCCGCTCTAATAATTTGTGAGTTACTCGCCAAGATCCTGAGAAGGGCTGTTTTGCTAGTTAAACTAAGGATTATTTCGACCGCTTCGACTGTTGGCTTTACTGGAGAAAGTATGTCTATATCGTTATTGGCGAGCGTATATAAGGCGTTAAACAAGCGCTCAATGTCCGAAATAAAGCCAATATGTTCTGAACCTCGTTGTTGAGATAATGTCGAAGACTGGTGGATTAAAGTAGTCTCGATACTTGTCTTTGTGAAGAATTGTTGGGGGTTATCTAATAAAGTTAGTCACAGTGAACAAACGTATGCGCGATCGCTCTACTCACTAAGAACTGTCATTCTAAGGAGGTTGGAAGGGATGTTGTAAAGCTTTGCTCTATTCTCCACTGTCGCAGGTATGAGAGTCTCAAGTGAGACGTCTCCCAAGTGCCACGGCGCCGGCATCACATATCGTAAGCGAGTAGCGTTCCGGATGCCGAGGACTGGCGAGGGCGATCGCATTACAACATCGACTGGAAGCTCAGCCACATGGCCTACTTGGTCATCATTGATTGTCAAATGGATTCAAACCGGGTCGGTGTTATAGGAGTTCTTACGATCGATAGACTCTCTAGCACCCGACCGTCTAATCTCCTTCCAGGCCTTATCCCACGGTATTCGTGTCCCGTTGAAGTATATCGCGGTATGCCTATTACCACTATTTACGTAGTGCTGATACACAGGGTACCAGTCTACTTTCTTCATCTTTTTTCGTAATCCCAGTTCTCGTAGCTTAGATTCGTAAGTCGAAAGGCTGTGTAAATCATTATTCGTTAGCGGCCACTTATTGTTGATGCAGCTGGTTAAATGCTAACGGTGTGACAGGGAATCCATATTCACTCTCCATCGCTTTCTTTACGTCCTTCAGTGTTCTACGCTCTTCTAGGTATAGGCGCCGCAACGTCGTCTTGTTCTCTTTCCACAAACCATCCTGTAGCTCATTTATGTGGTGCCTCTGAGGAGGCATGTTGGCGCTTTCACGAAGGTATGTCGGGTTCTAAAACAACGGTGGTAATATCTGGTGTGGGATGTAATAGAACTGATACTATTGGACGTGATGGCATGTAATACCTTATAAATGATGCGAATGAGATGCTATACTGTAGAAGAGATATATGAGTGCCAATGGATGAGATAGATGGGCTGTTATAGGCAATATTATAACGTTCCACCAGTTTCCTAGCCCCCAACTTTCAAGCGACCTTCGGTGGGAGCATTCAGCTGTCCAAAATCTTGTTTTACAGGATACGATTGTGACTGCACATCCATGCGTCTCCTCATTCGCTAAACTAAGTCCCGCAGGCCGCCCATGGAATTTCCGCATTGTTGGTTGGACACGACCCCAACCAATTGTTTGAGAAACTCCAACCTATATTCCCATGAGGATGTGATGAGCCACAATAGCTGCATGGTATCCGTATGCAGCGACGTCTAAAACCTGATCTAGTGCTGTTGCCTAGCATTTGGGTGGGTAAGTTGAGGGCTTCAAGTGCCCTGTCCAAAATCTGGCTGACCCCTATCTATCTATCTATCTATCAATACAATTCCTATCGTCAGGCCCCTCAAAATCCGGTCACCTCAGGATTACCACCGGCCATAAAAGCTACTCGCACGCCTCAAGGCCTATATGAGTGCATAACTGGCCATCCATATCATGCTGTACTATGTATATATGTAGAGTTGCAATAAAATCCTAATTTGGGATAACCACCCTTGGTTTTCTATAATTTTTTAGAGTATATGATCTGCCGAGTCGTCTGAAGGTATTGAGCCACAACACACTGTCACGACATTAGCTGATTTAGCGATTTTTGCAATCGTCGCTTTGCGCGTCATGTGTAATCATCCCAAGTCCAAGATACTGCGCACACCAAACAAACCAAAAGCCCTTGAATAAATGCACTATATTGTGTTTCAACTCATGTGGAGTGCTCACATATACCCCTCCTTACCAACTACTCTGATTAGTATATTCGGAATAGCAGTCACTTAACAAACGAAGACATCAGAAAACCCAACCGTTCTTAGTTTCGCCATCTATCTAAGATGTAGCATCGACGCTCTTAGTTAGGGACTATGTTGGGGTCTTGATTGCTAGATCGAGTGCAGCTCTGGCTTGGCAATTAGTTGGTATCTCCCTACACTGAAGTGAGAGATCAATGTCGCGCGTAATAAACTAGCATTGATAGCGATAATTTTGAATCACAGGCAACTATTTGGCCATCTGCCAGACTCATCACTGACACAATCTCGAAAGATAGACCGTCTGCATCACACTATACGGTACTGTGACATCTGCTCACCCACCACCTTCACAATATCGAGTCTTCTACCTTTATGAACAACTAGGTACTACCCTATGTCGACATTACAACTGTTGATGTGTGCTGCAAACGCTACGCAACTCAGAGAAGGCTCCTCTGATTCTAAGCTAGGGGGTTTCTTGTTGGCAATCTCGGCCAGCTCTTGCATAAGTATTGAAACAGGCAACGCTGTAGAAAAGGGACTTGAAATACCAGCTGAACGGAGGTAAACCTAATGTACGCATCCATTCATCACATATATCACTTGATCAATTGGGGGATCTTTTGATCTCAAGGAACGCAGTACTGTATTACCAAAAAAAAAAAGATGTAAAAGGGAAAAGCACGGTTGCTGGTAATAGTGGGCATGACAATCAAGGTCGGCGGTGCAGACGACCTAGGTTAGACGAATTCGTGAATCTGCTCAAACCTAGCCAGTCGCAGCACGAGCTCATCACGCGCGGCAAACTCCAGCACGAAATATTATACCGGGAACACGCCACAGTCTTCGCAAGCTTCGGGGAGGGTAGCCAAAGGAGGCCGCATTTACTATTCTTTAGCCCCGTGCTCCAAGGGGGACGCCCCGCGCCCCGGCCCGGCCGGCCCAAACGCAGGGCGTTCCGGTCTTCGGTCGCGCGCCCTCCATTTGTGGCCTCCTGCCGGCGGGTGGCTAGGCGGCTACGCAGGTGGCTAGGCGTTCGGCTCTAAAATAGCCGTACGGTCCCAGAATATACCCCTTACAGTATGAAAAGCGAGCTTTGGCCAGAATACACCCAATCCCAGGGGTCTAAATCGGCAAGGTACATGATTAGCCTATTGTGGAAAAAACTAACCACATTCGTCTCCCCTCGATTTTTCTGTCCCCCAGACCTCCGTAGTAAGATATTTCATACTTGACGTTGGGTTTTCTGTCCTTACCTTTACAGAAAACCTACTGTACGTTGGCTATAGCCCAACAACGGTAGGTTTGTATGCACAGCATGATGCCTTCACAATCATTGTTCCGCAATGTGGGAGTACCTACTTAAGCTACATAAGTGTTGCAAGAGTAGATATACCTCGGCTTACTCAAGTTGTTTACGCCTCTTCCCGAAGCCCTCCGGCGAGGTCCGGGGAAGAAAAAGCATCTGTTCCCTCGCCATTTTCGCGAGAATATGGCTGGGCTGCTCGGCCTGCCTTGTCTATAGGAATTAAATTGAATCTCTAGGTAGTAGCTGGGGTCCTCCGTTCCCTTCGCGGTAGGTAGCAGTGTACCTGGAATTTAGGACAAGGCGAACTCCTCAAAGGCAACCAGAAAACCCTCCAAAGAGAGACCAATAGGTTGCTAACACAGTCCAACAAAATATATAGCATGCAATCTTTACATTACTATGTAGGTATGTAAACGTCAAAGGCGATGATGTAATACCTATTTCATTAAGCTCCCTTACTGCTTCAGGCGCGCTCCCTCTCTCTTAATCTCTGCTACAAATAAATAACTCTACCTTCAGGTTCAACAAGGTAGTTATAAGACAGTATCTACAGGTGTCACCTGACCCACACTGGTTGGTACCTACTATAAGTAGCTATCTGTACACAGTATTCACAGTAGGAGCTCTATCTCCACTACAACTACAAAATATACAGGAATATATAAGGATTATATAAACTAACTATAATAGTTTATAATTAATAGCTAGCGATTATTTATTTTTGTTGCCTTTTATATTTGTTTTCGCGTTTTTTTTTTTTACTGCTTATCGGGACTTTAACTAGTAGAAGAAACTGTTGTTAAACGGACTCCCTGTTTCTAAGAACTCCTTATCTCTAACTCGTCAGAACTTCTTGTTTTTAACCCGTTATCTAACGGACTCCCTTATTTTACCCTGCTACGGAAAATAGTTATTGAAAATTTAATTACGTAATTATTTATTTATTTATTTTATTTTTATATTAATATAAAAAACACAGCTTCTTGGATATTAATTATATAGATTTATTTATACTTAATACTTTTACACCCGATTTATTTTACTTATTAACCTTAAATATGCAAAAAAAATTACTTTTTCTTTAGCACTTACTTTAAAATAGTTATACAACATTATATAATACCCTCTAGAATAAGCAGAATTTAAAAAGTAGTTTAAAACTTTTTTTAAAAAGTAGCGCTTTAAAATAAACGTAGCAGGATTAACCTAGGTTTAACAGCTAGAAATTTCCCTTTATTTTTAGCAGCTAGGAATTTCTCTGTATTTTTAGCAAAAAAATATATAACTTTAAAAAAAAACCCTGTATTTATATTAAAAAATACCTTTACTATAAGCTTTTTTCTTTTATTACTACTAGAAAAATATATTTCGGCTAATTACCTTTTAATAATTAAGAAATAATATTAATTTTTTTTTTTTATTTATTAAATAATTTTTTTTATTTTAATTAAATTAATAATTTTAAAATATAAATAATATAAAATATACTATTCAGCAACTTCGCAACTTGTTCTTAATAAATTCCTTATTTAATCCCGCTAAACTAAATTTTTTATTTAATCTTATTAAACTAAATTTTTTATTTAATTTTATTAATTTTACTAGATTAAATTTCTTATTTAATCCTATTAAATTAAATTTTTTATTTAATTTTACCGAATTTTTTTTGCGGCTATATTTAATTATAAATTATTTTTATATTATTTTAGCAGTAAACGCTGCAGCTTTAATAGCGGCAGCTTTTAAAAAATAAAAAACAAATATTTCCGAGATAGTGGCAAAATTTTTTACCGAAGCTAAAAAAAATATACCGGTACCGGCATAAGCTCCCGCGCCCGCACCTGTACTTATTGCTGCTGCAGTATATATAAAAACAGAAACAATTAGCTTTTTTAATCTTTTTTTTAACAACCCTGAAAAAACTAGATTTATTATATAAAAAAAATAAATAATTTATATAAATATATAAGTTTTTATTAATAAATTTTAAAACTTAGCAGTAATATATAGTAATAATAAAATTAAAAATATATAAATAATATATTTTTAATTAATAGCTTTAATATAATATATAACCAAACTTATAAAACTAAAAAAAACTAATCTATATATAGTAATTATTAAATTTATTTATAAGATTTTATAAAACTATTTTAAAATAAATTATAATAAAGCTTTATATAACTTATAAATATATAAATTTATTATAATAGATCTTTAAATAAATAAAACCTTTTAATTATTTATTTAAAAAATTATATAAAATATTAAAGCTTGTAATTATTTTATTAAGAATTAATTTATAATAATATTTAAATATTTAAATTTTATTATATAAATCTAATTAATAAAACCTAGGAATAAAACTAAATTAAAAAATTTTTTTTAATAAATTAATAATTATTAAAGCGTTTTTATTATTTTTATAAAAAGTTTTTTTTTTTTTTTATTTTTATTAGCCCCATAGCTAATAAACATATATTACAGCAAGTTTTAATAATCTCTTTATTAAAATTTCCCTGCTAATTAAAATTTTCTTGCTAATTAAAACTTTTTTAATATTTTTAATTAATATTTTCCATGTTTTTTATTGCTATATTTTTTTTAAAACTAAGCTACTAACTAACTTTATAATAATTAAACTTATAATTTTAATTATAAAAACTAAAAAAAAAACTATTATTATAAAAATTATTTAAATTAAAATAAATATTAAAATTAAAATAAAAATTATTATAAAAATATTAGTTTTTAATATTAATTAATTATAATAATTATTTTTATTTATTTATTACTTTGTTATTTTTTGTTTTAATATAATTAATATAATTAATATAATTAAAAAAATAATATATATAAAAATTACAGGTATAATTAGCTTATTTAATATAAAAGTTAAAAATAATACTTAAACTTTTATAATAAAGTATATTATAAAAATACTAATAAAAACTTTTATATATTTAAAAGTTAAAATATATAAAATCTTAAATATTACTTGCAACAAAAACTTAAAAAAGAGTTTTTTTTTTTAATTAAATAAAATCTTTTTTTTTAAATAATTTTTAAAGGATTTTAACTTATTAAATATATAAAAAAATATAAAACTTTATAAAACTATTAACTTTAATATTATTATTTTTAATTATTTAATATATATTATTTATAAAATATTAATTTTTAATAAAAATATTTTTTATAAATATATTAAAAAAAATTATATATATATAATAAAAATTAAAGTAATAAAATATATATATATAATAATTATTATAGCTAGTTATATTAATAATAAAATAAATATTTTTATTATAGTTTATTTATAGCTATAAGCTTTATATTATTTATTTTATTGCTTTATTACTATTAAATTATAAATATTTATTATATAATTTATTATTAATTTAAAACTTAATATTAATATTAAGTTTATATATAAGTTCTATATATATTTTAAAATTTATATTATAATTTCTTTAGATTTAAAATATTAAAAAAATATATATATAAATATAAAATATACTTATATTTTAATAAATTATTTATAGATTTTTAAATATTACCCCGGCGTAAAGACTTATTATAAAGCTACTTTTATAACTATATAAAATATTAGCTTTAATAATTATATTTATTTTAATTATATTATTATTTGTTTTTATTTTAAAAAAATTTATAATAAATATTTTTTTATTATTTTTTTATATATAAAATAACTTTTATTAATAGATTTTAAACTAAAATATTATTTAATATAAATATATTAAATATAAAAAATATAAATATTATATTATTTAAAAAAATAATAATTATATAATTTTATTAAATAATAATTTTTTTATTTATTATTTTAAAACCCGGTAATATTTGTTTTATTAAAATAATATTTATAGTGACACTTGGCACGCGGATGAAGGCAGGGCTTCACCAAATAGGTGCTGTATTGCGTAAAAAATCTACAGATGAAGAAAAAGAAGGAAAAGGAAGCTAACTAGAACGCGCGGGGCGCGCAGGTAAATATTGTACAGGTGGGTTGTGGCAGTATGTGCGGTGGGGCCACGTCAGGTGACCTGCAGTCACGTGATGTGGGGTCACGTGATCACCTAAAGTGGGTCCCAGCCGTGACTTTTATTAAATTTATTTATATTTTTATATAGTTTTATATAAAATTTTTAATATATTATAATATAAATTTTAGCTAGAATAGTTTTTTCGAGTTAATAGCTAAAATAATATTTTATTTCGCGGTTATAATAAATAATACTTTTAATAAACTAATTATAAAAAATAACACTAATTAAAATATTTATTTTATTTAAAGCATAGTATTAAAAAAACTATTATTAATATAATTAAATTATAAAAAATATTATATTATTAATCTATAAATAATTAATCTTGTTTTTTATTAGCTAGAATTTTCTACGTAGTTTAAAAATAATTTATAAATAAAAAAAAACTTAGTTTTATAATATATTTTTTTTAATACATATAAATTTATATTATTTAATATAAATATAATTAAATATTTTTATAAAATTATTATATATAAATATTTAAATTATTTAAAATAAGCTAAATAGTTTTATAACTTAATTATTAAATTTAAAAATATATTTAAAAATATAAGATTTACTTTAATACTAAATAACTAATTAACTAAATATTATTTTATTTTTAAATAAAAAAAAAAAGTTTTTAAAAAATATCGCGTGTATTTTATTAACGCCGAAAATAACAAAGTAATATATAAAATTATTTAATAATTAAAAAAAAAAAAAAAGTTTATTATATTTTTTAATATTTTTTATTATTTTTTTTTATTTTTATTATTTAATAAATAATTTTTAACTTATATAATTTTAAAAAAATAATTAAAAAAAATAAAATAATAGTTAATATTTATAAATTTAATTAATTTAATTTAATAAATTTATATTTTATAAAATCTTAAAATTATATTTTTTATAAAATAATATATAAAAAATATATTTTTATTTTTAATATTATTTTATTTTATTATTAATAGCTTATTAATTTTATTAATTATTAAATTATAATAATAATTATTTATTTCAGCTAATATATTTTTAATTATTTTATTATAAGCTATAAAAATAATAATATATATATATAACGTTAAATAAATAATATAATTAAAAAATTTAAATTTATAAACTATTATTATAATAATATTTATTTAAGTATTAAAATATTTTAATAGTATTATATAAATATACAACGCTTTTTTATTATTTTTTATTTTTATAACGTTTTTATAAAATTATTTAAAATTTTTATTAGCTTTTTTAATATTGTAGTATTAAAACAAATAATTAATTTTTTTAGATTATTTATAATAAAAAAAAAACTAGAAGTTATATTTAAGCTAATATTTTTTATTTTTTTTAGAAACTTAGAAATTTTCCTAGGAATAGCAGGTTATATCACGCCAAGGCAATTGGACCACTACCCCACAGCGCCAAGGCTCCCAAAAGGGATGTGGAATAGTGAAGGTGGAGTCCTCACTACCCAAAGTGGTCTATATGGTCTACGTATGGCCACTGCCGCAGGTGTTCCACTGGGGTCAGTGCAGCCACTACGTAACTGGTTATATATAAAACAATATGCTTTATTATATAAAAATTGCGGAACCTTTAAAGCAATAAAAAATTAACTTGATTTATATAAAACGCCCTTAAGTTATATTAAAAACAAGCTTTAAAGCTATATATAAAAAATAAATAGCTAATATATTAATTAACATTTTAACGAAATATAAACATATGTTATTTAAAAGTATTAAAAACTTGCTTATTAAATATATTACTTTTTATTTTTTTTTTTTTAAATAGATTTTATATATAAACTTTAATGTTTTTAAACATAGTATAAGCGTAATAGTTTATTATATCGCAGAAAAAATAATTCTTAAAATTAGCTATAAAAAAAAACTTATTATATTTTTTCCACGTATTATTATTTAATTTATTATATTTATTTCCCGTATTTTATTAAATAAAAAAAAAAATATTAGTTATTTAAAATAAAAGTTTTAAGCTTTATATAAGCTTTAAAAAAAACACGTTAATAAATAAACTTTTATTACGAATTAAATTACATATATATTTTTATAAACTATTAATTTATTATTAATATAAATAAATATATTAACTTAATTAATTCTGTAGTACTTAGTAATAAAAACTTTAAATTTATTTAAACTATAAAATATATTAGCACTTTTAATTTTATTATTATATATAAGCTAAACAAGCTATATATTATTTTTAATATTTTATTATAATTTTTTATTATATTATTAAATATATTTAATAATATTAAAAGTAAATTTAATATATTTTTTAATAACTAAAAAAAATATTTTTAAGCTTATTTATTAAAAGCTTTTTTAATAATTAAAATAATTATAATATTTAATATTTTAAACAACCTTGTTTTATTTAAAAGTATTACTTTAATTTAAATCTCTTTAGATTTTAAAAAATATATATAATAAAGCTATATAAATAATCTAAAATAAAAAAATATATTAAATATAATTAAGTTAAATTCTTAGCTTAATAAATTTAACTAAGTTATTTTTTTTTATTATTTAAATAAAAAATTATTTTAAAAAATTTCTGAAATTTATAATAAACTTTATATTTTTTAAACTTATTATAAAAATATTTTTATGTTAATATATAATAAAAATTATTTAAGCCCTGAAAGATTTTTTTATATATTTATAAAATTTATTATTAATTACTAAAAATTAAATAAATTTTTAAAATTATATTTAAAATATAGCTTTTTAAAAAATAAATATAATTATAAATTATATAAATTATTATAACTTATTATAAAACCTTTTTATTTATTTTATATTATTATTATTAATATAATATTAAATTTATTTATATTTAAATTTAATTATAACGTTTTATTATTAATAATATATAAATTTTTTAAAACTTTTTAGTTTATTTTTAACTGTTATAATTAAATAATAAAATAATAAAAAAACGTTATATTTAATAAACTTTTATTTATAAATTAAAAAATCTTTAAAGTTATATTAAATAATTAAAACATTAAGTTTTTATTTTAAATATAGTTATAAATATAAACTTGTTTAAGTATTAATCTTTTATATATAGCAGTATACTACTTAGCTATAAACAAGCAGACAGAATAATTTATTTAAATAATAAAATCAACTTTCTAATACTACTTTTATACTTTAAATAATTTATAAGATTAGTTAAACGCTTTACTTTGTTTATAATTCGAGCTAAATAATACCTGGGCCTCGTTTATATATATTAGTTTTAATAAAGTAGTTTTTAGATTTTTATTAAACTTATTAGCGAAGTTCTTTACTGCGGAATAAAAAAAGAATTAATTCCTGCATATCTTTTTAATTATGCGTATTAAGATCTATAATATTATAATTTTATTTATTATAACTATAAAAAAATATTTTAACTTTTAATATAAACTTATATTTTTTAAAGTTAGCGATTAAATATTTTTTTACTTATATAAAAAATATAATATTTTTAAAGCAGCTATATTAAGAAAAAAGCTTAGTTAATAGTAAGCGGGATTTTTTTTAGTATAAAAACGCGTTAGCTGCTTTATTTATTGTTTTAAATTCCCTGACCACTTTTAGATTTATAATGTTATTTTTATAAACTACTTTAAGCTAGTACTACTACTTAATATATTTAATTAATTCCTTTTTTATTTTAAAAAAATATATTTTAAAATATATATAAAACATATTATAAATAAAAATTACAATAAATATAAATACTTAATAAAATATATTAGTTTAAAACATAAGTATAATATTTAGCTTATTATAAATAAATTAAATAAAAAATTTAAAAAGCTTATTATAGATTATAAATATAAAAAACCTGTTATAATAATAATAAATAAAAAAAAGGTTGTAAAAAAAATAATATTTGTAAATAAAAGTTAAAATAATAAAGATATTCCTGTATATTTAAGTTATTAAAAGAAAATAATAAAAATATTATTATTTTTAAAGGCCGGCACCTGTTACCTGACCTACACTAGTTAGTACCTACTATAAGTAGCTATCTATATATAGTATTCATAGTAGGAGCTCCATCTCCACTACAACTACAAAATATACAGGAATACACAAGGATCATATAAACCAACCATAACAGTCTACACTTAGGGTAGTAGGTACCTTATGGAAGGTACTGTACTTTACCTACTTATAGTATGTACAGTGCAGTGACCGCCGGTGCGAGCGCGGCACTTACACAGCCGGTACTCCGCGACGATCTTCTTCAATCACTAATCGCTCGGCGGGTTGAGGCGTAGGTAGGGTCTAACCTTAATTATCAAGGCTTGTCGAAGTCGCCGTCCGAATGAGACCGACTCTAAGGTAGAGCTGCCACGCCGCAATGGTTTGCGATAGGAATTTAGGTGTGAAGTAGTCGGGAGAATAGGTACCAGTAGCCCTCAGTCCGGATACCCAAAACCTGAAAGACCCCAACCCTCTCCGGGAAGCTTGACGCGGCACGATGGAGTCCTGTCCATGTTTCCGGTCCGATTCCCCAATGTGCCGCAGGTGCCCAGCTCAGCTTGCCTAAAAGAGAAATTAATATGCACTCCACGAGGGTTTGGCCAAAGGGAAGGAAGCGGCCATCCGGTTCTACCCGTTGCGTTCCGCTGTGTTTAGATAAGAACCTCTGCGAATTAGCAAATAAGTTGTCATACCAAGCAAAGTTAAGAGCATTAGGTACCTATTAAGCACTGTAATCCGTACCTATGACGGCAATTGAGCTCGGAAAATGAAAAGACAACTACTGTATTAGAAGAGTATGGGGGTTGCTGTTTCAAAGGAGGATTAGAATCAGGTACAAAAGATCAGTTGCCTTATCTATCATCATCATGCCACTCTCCTGTACGTGCAAGCTAATAGGTACCTTACTACCTACATACACTCACTACCTTACTCCTCCTGCAGTAGATAACAATGACAGAAATACTTAAACAGTGAGCCTCAATCCACCTTTAATGCATGTGGGGTGAGGATCGGCAAAGCGGCATGGCTAGGTCCGGTAACGGATGTCACTGCCTGGTATCAAGCACAACACTCTGTTATATGGCAACGGTGACGATGATTTGTCGCCGTATTTGGCCAATTTTTGGTATGGCGCCTTGTACGCTCAGAATGGGTAACCAATAACCACGCCGCTCATACCCTGTATAATATACTAAAACGAGGGAAGACCCAGTGGCAATGGAATTTTAGACAGGATGTTCTGCTTTCGATAGACTTGGCCCGTGATGGTGGTGCATATGTTTAATGATCAAAGACATGGGGCTCAATCCTCAAACGCGGGTGTCTCTTATATAGGTTTAGCGAGAGTACTTATTTCGTTCCCCTATGATCACTCAATCTCTTCAATTCTTGGCCTCACGCGTCTTTCTTCATCCACGCCCAATGCTGGCAGACTCGGCCTGGTCATGTCTAACCCTGCCACCCTCACAGCCGGTGGTGTATTGTCTTGGCCTTGTTGGTGCGGTACAAGCTGCACGAGACGAAGGCTCTCGAGATTCTCAAGTGCATCTTGCGCGTGTTGGCGGACGAGCCCATCCTCGTCCGTCTGCTCAACGTATCCTAGGATGCGGACGACGTCTTCTTCTTTTGTCGTGAATCCCGTACCAAAACCCAGCTCAGCTCCCTTCCTACTACCCATACTCGAGCTAATGCTGAAGTTTTTTCCACCTTCTCGAGCTTTCCCCAGCGCAGACACAAATGTCAATACCAATGCGACAGCTGCGCGCCGCAAGATGCCAGCTTCCAGCGCACCAGCTTCGAGGGTGAGTACGTCGAGACTTAATGCCAAGGCAGCGTCTATGAGCGATGGCGTGAAAGAACGAATATTCGTTTCAAGACTAGATGCAAATAGTGAGAGTGCAGAAGCTCGGATTCGCATGTCCTCACTGCCCCGCTTGCTCTCCCAGCCGGATACGATGCGTGCCAGAACCGCGTTGCGCGTTCGTTCTTCGGGTCTCTGCTCTTCAATATCCATATCCACCTCATCGTCATGGTCCTCATCATTGGGAGAAACGGTTGTGTGTAAGCGATTTGCAAGTTTGGCCCTAACCTTTAGCTTTCGCGCAGCGATTTGTTCAGCATGAGCCTGTCGCTTTTCGGTCTCGGGCCGGTGGGTGCGACGCCCTGCAAGTGCGACAAGTGCCTCGCCGACTGATGCGGCCATCTCACCTGCGAAGGTCTCGCCGAGTCTCTGCATGAGCTGTAGTAATGCCTCCCCAAATCGTAGGCGTGTATCTGTATTTTGTCGCTCTGATGCGTCGACGTATTGGTCAAGAACTTCTCGTATAGTAGAGCGTGGATGTCTTTCCGACAATCGTACGAATACTTTCATCACACGTAGGCCGATGTATTCATCGTCATCGCTAAGAAGTGATGATAGGAGCACTAACGTGGCCGGTATATCAAGGATAGCGCTATTGGATTTGATAAGAGTACCCAATAGATTTAAACCCTCAGAGCGAACAGGAGGTGGCGAATCATCTTGAGTGATATATGAGAGGGCTAAATTATACGTCTTTCGATCTTCAATTTGACGGTCCGTTGGCGCAACCGGCCGGTCGGCGGGGTCTTCCAATTCATCTCGGTATTTCAGAAGCTGTGACAGATTATGTGCGGTTTGTGAGGTATCAGCTTCCCGCGTCAGACTAATCTTCGAGAGTGAATCTTCGATAGATTTCAGTGTACTTTCCGGCACATCCTTTCGCTGAAAACTCGGTACAGTGATGACCTGGTTGAGCAAGCTCAGCGCCACAGGGACCGCATCATCATTCGCATACTCGGTACCAAATTCGGCGAGTACCTTGCCAACAAGCTCAAGCAATTGCTTAGAACTTGATATCAATCTTTCCGGAAGATTTTCCATCATTTCTTGGAGTATTCTTGCCTGAACCAACTTCAATACTGGATCACTATCACCTTCATCATCTACCACTTGTATAACTTTTGCATCACCTTTTGAGCCGAGCGAGAGTTGGAAGAGTTTCAAAAAAAGTGTCGATAAGTCTAAATCAGATGCTATCCGGTTTATGAGGCGAATAAAGACTAGTATTTTGGAATCAATGGCTTCTAGATCGAATGGCGTCAGCACTGAGCTTTTGTCGCCATGTAATCGCCTAATTTGGATGCCAGAGCCGCCGGCCTGTTCATATGACCATTGCGGCTCATGGTCGTCATGGAATCCAGAAAATAGGAGATTGCCGGTGATTTCCAGTAATATATCCGTAGATCCAGCAAGCCTTAGATAGACCTCGACGAGGGCCAGTGCTGGTTGGCAGTATTGCTCTTTTACATGGGTAGTTGGAGACGGCCAGGATGATAGAGCCCATAGGGGTAGAAGTAGTGGGCCAAGCAATCTCTTGGTCAAACCTGGATTGGGATGCGAATTTAGTAAGGCAGATAATCGCATTAGTGCAACGCGGAGTGCATCAGCCTGAACTAGGATCGTGTGTTTCCGAAGGTCGACTACTTCATCAGGCCCGGCACTGAAAACCAAAGGTTCAGCTGGAGTCTCTTGAGAAGATAGGGATGGATTAATGCAAGCCAACATCGGCTCGGCGAATGCTCTCCACCCGGGGGTTGCTTGGTAGAAATTCAATATTAGCAGGTAGAGCATATAAACGTTCGTATATCTGTCATACCAGGAGCGCCAAATTGTTTCCTTCCCAGAACACCAAAACCTATAACATATGCAGCGACTTTGGCAAGATCAGCACCATTATTACCGTCCAGGAGAGCAAGGAGCTGAGGTGCAATGCCAGGAAACCACGCTTCAGGTTTTACAGAAGTAGGAGGGACGGATAGAAGAGTCGATGCCATTTTCAAGGCCTCCATGGTAATATTGGCGCCTTGTTTTTGAGGGGCAGCAGCCTCTGATATACTGACTGTGCTTGACGGATGAACCGAAAAGACAAACTCGAGAGTGGCTCGAACACCATCGGACCTTTGGGGCAACAACATCAGAATATCCAGGAAGCGAACGCGAAGCCAATCTGGTATACGACCCGGCTTTATCAGAGTGTTCAACGCAGACATCAGCGCCAAAGTACCTGTCCTTCAAAGAGTTCAGAAACAAGATATAAAGAGCTGATGATTGATCGCATCTACACACCTCGATATAAGAACTCCAAAATCTTTTTGGCCCTCTACACGAGACTGCGCATCAGCTGTTGGCTGGAATGCCTTTGTGCCGGTTCTTTCGAGGGTAGAGACAAGTGTCTCCCCTTGCTCCCCAGCTCCCTTGGCATCCATCGTCAGAAGTTGGGCAATCTCGCCGACTGATTTCTAAGCGAGAATATTCCCATAGAAGCTAGGTTCCAGACCTAGATGCGCATCAGCCCTATTCAACAATAGAGCAGAACTTCACTCTTCAGAAGCTCAAAAATTCATTGCAAGTATACCTGGCCTGGAGCAGCAGGAGAGGCGGGTGTACGGAGAACTTAAAGTTATGAAGGTGATGTCTCTAGGTACAGCTAGGTACCTCGGTAGGTACTTCCATGCACACTTAACGCTGCACTGGGCTCTGTACATAGGTAGTACAGTAGAACGCAAGTACAGCAGTAGGTGACGTCGCGCAGCTGCTGTCAGGTGTTGGAGAGTACCTTGCCTGGAGCCCGTCTGGTTACCTAGGTGTAGGTGGTCATAGCAACCAATTGGCGCGTGCGCGCTTCACCTGAAGCCATTATAATTTAGTCCGCCCCTTGATTCCTTTTCCATATCTTACCAATTACAACCACCGATTCCCGTCGATTTTAATGTGTTGCCTAAGGAGATTTGGTCGCTGATGTCATATCGAGATACGAGTTTCTCCACGATTCGTGTCTCTAGAATCCCGCTCTGGTTGAATATCTTTCGCTGGTCCTCCTTCTGGCAAGGAAGGGCTCGCATTCACATGCCTCGCACCTCGCCTCCCCCACAGTCCTCCGATTCCCGTTTTCCGAAAGGAATGTCTTCGGACCCCTTGGCCAGTCTTTTCAATCCGCGCGACACGTCGCTACTCGAGGTCAAGGCGACCTAATGTGTATGCCGCGTGGGGATCGTCGTGCGAGATGGGCTAGCTGGTTCTGGCTACAGACTGGTCATAGGGAATGGCGTTTCGGAACTTAACCCTAATAGTTCCCGTGGTTTCAGCCTTGCGTTTATAGTCGTCTCGATCCACCTTATATACTGCTCGTTGTGCTTGCGACCCCGTCCCCTGCTGAAAAGTAGGATCGGATGAGCTGCCATCTGGCGGTGGAAGGGTGGTAGTGGACACTCCAGTCGCCGGGTGCGCGTGAGGGCCTGTGCTATGAGTCAATTTGGGAAGAACCCCTGGCCTGGGGTCGCTCGTCAGCATTGTGTCGCTGGAACTCGTACTCCGGTCACCATGGATCGTACTGGTGATGCTTGTCTCGCTTGTCTGTCTGGAGATGGTGGAACTGGCTTGCTGTTACTGGCTAGAGATGATGCTGCCTTCTGGTGCCGCGTTGCGCTCCCGAGAGGTCATGGGAAGGGTGCAGTGTTGGCAACATACAGTCAGAGTGCTGCGTATTTCACTATTGCATACCGTTAATCTTCTCGCCGGAATCACCCTCCAGTTGGATCAGGTGAGCGAGGATTATCACGGTTTCAACAGAAATTCTCAGTCTTGGACACCATATCACACGCCTCATTGCTAGTCCTGGGCACCCAAAGCTCTCTTGTCGCGTCTAGTTAACGTAGCTGTCGGTGTAAAACCCGGCCCCCCTCACAAGCAGTCACCAACCCATCCAACCTATCAGCCAAGCTTGCCGGCTCCCAGCACTGCATTTTGGCAATAGCTACCAATGCATCTTTTGAGAGATCTAGCCGGGCGCATTAACCTCCTCTTGCGGGCTTGCCCCACAATGATGGGGGACGCCAACTCATCATCGATTACCCCGTAGTGATTGATGTTTCCTCACTCTTCCCAAGAGGGCTGAGTCAAGACGATAATGCGGATTTTATAGATGTTTTTGCCCGTATGCAAATGCCTTCCCAGCTGCTCATATGAGCCCGACCGAAGCGAACCAAAAACTAGTCTTTGTTGGCAGTGCGTTCTTCTGAAAGATATTCTCTTGGGCAGGCCTAGAGACATGGCTCGTGTTGAAACTCGCCGATTTCATACCAACCTTCGAAGACGGTATACACTGGATTCAAAGTTGGCAATGGGGGGTAGGTATAACTTGAGCAATCTACCAGGTGTGGCTCTCCGCATAGATTCATCTGCCGGGACCCATCTCGGGTTGGTGTCAAAGCTTAGTGCTTGTCCGGCCTTGGTTCAATGTCGGCTCAGCAATACCGAACTAGTGAGCTCTAGTAGGCAATTTTTTGTTTGAAAAGCTTTGGGACAATTCTCATTGGAGATAGTTCTAGGCTGTTCTAGTCTGACAAGTCCTGGATTGTTCTAGCTTGTCGAATAGAGCAGCCCCCTATTCAAGGGATAAGTCTTCCTCATACGCCGTGTTTGCGTCGATTACTAATATTATAGCTAGTGCTAAGCTATTCACACGTCTCAAGATATCCCTTTTCTACCCATTCTTTGAAGGTTATTCCTTTGGCACTCCTCGGCATTTTTACCATTAATGGAATCTCTGAATTACTGGTAGCTGTAGCTTTATGGGTTGTTTGAACGTGAGTAAGCCGTTCAAACCCCATAGCTTCATAGAGCGAGTTTCCCGGCCCAGTTGATTCAAGATATATCGGCAGACCAATCGTTTCAGCAACGTCAATACCCCACTGCATCAATAAGCGCCCAGCTCCTCGTCGTTGGTGGTCGGGGTGTACGGCTATTGCAGGAAGGTCTAGAAACTCGTCAGCATAGACTTTTTATGCCAACATCGTTTAACTTACATATATGCCTATGCTTCCCGAGGAGTTTCTCGTGCATGTCCCAGATCGGGACCAGAACTCTGTCAGCTATCTCTCTGTCCTTGCCGTTGACTTTTACATAATACAATTAGTGAGTCCCTTCCAAAGCACTAGGCTCGCCAAAACAGGAGGTCATTTATCGTAGGGCGGCAGGGAATTACTCACGCCATACAGCTCCTTCAGGTTTAGGCCATGTGCTTTCGCCACCTGGCTTCCAAAAGATATCCCAGCAGGCCATCCCGATAATCTTGCCGGTATCCGTATCGACACATTTGACAGGGTATCCGTTTGTGTCCGTGGTCCACAGATGCGTTATTCCCTCAGCATGTGCTTTACGGTCTACGCCGCCTGGAAAAAGAATTTGCAGCACTGGCTGATGCTCGAATGCTTTGAAATAGACATCGTATACCGCCTCGATGTCGCAAATCTGCGCGGGCAAAACAAGCAGAGGCATAATGCTTAGGCCTAGACTCAACCGTAATCAGTGTAAGATGTAAACCTAGCCCAAGATATAGAAGAGCGAAGGAGAAGTCGCCGCCGGAAACTTGGTCAACTTTCCTATCGTTTATGTAGGTGTAGTAGATTTGGAAGAATGCTGGATATATGCCAAGAAACCTGTCCAGCTTATCATGAAAGTGATGCATGAGCCGTAAGGGGTGAAACGTTCAAGAACAAACCATTTCGTAATATCATATTTCTAACCTTGGCTAAGCTTTCGCTCGTATTCGGCTTCGATTTTTCTTTAATCCGATATTTTTCGGGTTCAATGAAGGTGGTATATCAAAGCAGGTAACGATGACGAATACGACGAACCCCTAAGATCGCGAAATCCTGCGAAAGCTCAAATATATATATATACGACTAAGGTTATTGTAGGGTTCTATGTGGCTCGTTGGAAGGTGAAGGGCTTGATCCTGCTTCAATGATTAGCGCGGGCTATAGCTTACCTAGTTTATAAGATTCATTAAGGTATACTGATAATCAGTCCTTTTTTTCTTTATATTTATCTCACTGCCGCGAGGTTGCTTGCCTCTTCTAGATACTTCCAAGATGCGGTCATGCACGAACTATTAAAAGCCTTACAGGTTGACGACGTGATATGACCACTGTAAAAAGCGTGACGCGCTCGTTTTTATCATCTTCATTAGTTGATCAAGTTTGAAAGTACTATGCTTTCGGTTAGACATCAAAGCTGAGGCACATTTTCCTGCATCCTATCGTGGATAAGGAAACGGTATGTGATATCTAGTCTGCTATGATAACAGTTGACTTTTAACAGGGTACCTAAAGAGAAACATAAACGAGAGAAGGTGAATGAGAAGAAAGTAAAAGCATGGAATAGAGACAGGTCTCTCACTCACAGGTCTATCATCTATCTATACAAATCATGATGCATCTACTAGGTGTCAAGTGGAAATTACAGAAATGGCAATAACTCATGTGTGTTATTCTACTATACTTTATAAGCAAAGCCCCTCAATCGCCCTTGCCATATAATTTTATCGTTTACTGTACCATCTCAAAGCTGTAGCTTCCAAGGCAACCGGCCGCACATCGAAACATTGGCCAACCTGTTAATTCATCCAACCCCTACGGCTCTTCATCCTCACTCGAATTTTCATCCTCGCTCGAACTTTCATACCGTTTCATCGACGAAAATAACAGCGGCAGGAATCCGCTGTTCCATGCTATGAAACTCTCAATACGCTCCACGTTATCTTCTTCATTGTAAACTTGTATGACTCGCTGTTTCGGCTTCTTCTTGACATCGAAAAGTAAGAAACGGTCCTTGCCATAGTAGCTTGCTCCATCTTTATATTGGTGCTCCGGGAACGCAACGAGACTTATAACTCGACTAAACTTCGGTATTTTCGCGTGGTGGCTCTTTGTTTTGGGATGGCCTGCGGCCGATTCGATATCACGTTGGTGGTCCTCCATCCATTTGTCCTCAAGTTGCTTCTTGGCAACTTTCCAGTCTTTCCAGTCTTCTCCCTCGTCAATTATAGAGATGCGGAACTTCTCGTCACGGAGGCAACCGATCTCCTCGAACCAGCGGGAATATTGCCAATCAGATCGATTTCGTAGCATATTGGCAAATCTCTGCACCTCGTCCTCATCGTCGACATCCAGAAGAATGGTGCTCACCCGCTCACGACCATTTGCAAATTCCCAGGTATCCCATATTTCGGATGGCAGGAATAGCCAGCGTACCTCATATTGAACGGATCTCAGGTTAGGTAATTTGGCGAAATTGATATCCGGTTTAGTCCTCCTGCAGAATAATAAGCATAGCCAGGAGCAGACAAGTTTTTCGACACATTTGGGAAGGTAGTCCATAGTGGCCTTTTCAGATATGCGAATAGCGTCACGGCGACTATCAAACCAGCACCTAGACTCTCCACCTATTTCAAGTGATCCAAAGATCTTGATGTCACCCGACCGTCGGGCTAGTTGTCGGCTATCGTGACAGGCCTTTGTAATTTCGGGCGTTCCACGCCAAGGTGTGAGGAACATCGTCGTCGGGGATTTGTAATAGTTCCATACGTTAAGAACGCGAGCAGGAATCGCGAGCTCCCAAATCACTAGAACACTTGGAGTCAGTTATTGCCATCTGGATTGTTAACTTCGAGGCACCCGAAAGGCTCTAGACACTATCTTGGATCAAAAAGGAAAACACCAAAAGCTGCTAAAACAAGAAGAAGATAGATTCGAGAATTACTTACTGAGCTGCAGCTCGGCTGGGAGCTTGCTGAAATACTTAAAACCCACTTCGATATCTTGGGGTTGGCTACTTGTAGCGGCTGGTTTCGACATGCTGTCTAATGCCTGTTCTTCGTGTGAACTTTCCATTGTTGACATCACGCTGATATGTGTCAAGGGTTGGTTCGGAGTAAAGCATATAATAGTTGAAGTATTGATGTAGAATAGGGATAGGAGCAGGGAACCAGTAAGTGGGTAAAATGCATAGAATGGAACAGCTGGGCTTGAGCTTGCAAGTCGGTGGTTTGGTAGTATGAGAAATGATGGCGTCGATGAATCAGGATGCACGGCAGATATACAATATATGTAGAGACAGAGAGCAGGTACGTTGACGCCAGTGGAACTGGAGTGCATTCACTGATGAGCTATGGCCGTGGTGTTTGCTCCAGATGCGCGCAAGTAGCAACAAGCTTACTTACGTGTAGGTAGCAAACAAGCATCAAATACGCTAGAATTAAAATGATCCAACACGCCATTTGGTACGCATACGGTATTACAGTCTTAGATGTACAGGTCTGGTTTTCGAACATGAAGTTCTACTATCCAGACAGGAACCTAAACCCTTTTAGGTAAAGGGTGGGCCCATACCTCTATCTGCTCTAATCTTAACCAAATTTGTATGCGATTTGCAGCAGACCCTAGTTTTTTCAATTAGACATACAGTCTACTGTATAGAGCCTTTACATCACTAATTTATAACGCTTTACACCTACTTATGCGTGCACTTGCTAATACTACACTTATAAATCTATCGATCTCGCAAGACTTCTATTTTAGTAGCAACTACAGCTAATTTGTAGTACTTATATATCGGCTGCACAATTGGACTGTTATTTTTTAATCTTTCTACTTTTGTCGAAGGGCTGCTTTAATCTTAACCCAATTTGTATTGGATTGCTAGCAGCCGAGAGACGTATGTGGAGATAGGTCCACCCTTTGCCGAAAAGGGTTTAGGTTCCTGTCTGGATAGTACTGTAGAACTTCATGTTCGAAAACCAGACCTGTTAGATGTACTACATACATTACATGGTATATATATAGAAATGCCATACAAGGAAAGCACAGAAGACATATCTATCTACAGGAACGGTCCCCCTACGTGTATTGCGGTGAACATGAATGCCCCAGGTAGACTCTGAAGCACCTGTGGGACAAAATCTTTTATATTTGCTGCGACATACAAAGCATAGGCTAATGTCTATTAGAGGTGCTTCTACCAAGACATCGTTGAATAGCTATGGAAGGTAAACATAGTAGATAGTAGGAGTGAATACAATAAGCCTCGAGTCTCAACCCAGCACAAGCCACATGGATTTCGAGCTGTGTTGAGGTCTGTGTTGAGGTTTCTTAGGTTGCATGTATACCGTATACCGTATACCGTATATCCCTTTGATATCAAAGATTACCTGCCTATGTAGGTACTCTAGAGTACCATGATGTACAAGCAATACTGTTGTAGCATTGGTTGGCTCTGCTATATTTGTCGCTAATGTTTCTAGCTAAATGCAATGATTTCCAGCACGATTTTCCCAAGCCCGAAGCGTTTTGCTTCCTGGGTTGGTTAGAATTGCCCCTGTCTCACATTGCGCGGTCGCTTTTACCAGGGTCATGGGCGTCTCCAACAGCTTCGGGAGCACCGCATCCCAAAGAATGTGATCATGGACTGCCAGTATGGAAACACCTGGCTAATAAATGTGGTGCGCACTGCTGTTATAACATGCAATACCTATTCAACATATAATTTTACATAGTCAATCTCCAATTTGGAAATTTGTCTCAATTATATTCGGAAATTTGAGTAGGTAAGCGCTGCATTGTCAATCGGCACGTCTTGAATACCTATGTCGGAGCAGGGAATGTTGACGCTAAAACTGGGGGAAGCCCGCTTTGAGGCCAGGATTCTCCGCCACGACGAAACATCTACGGTTTTACCCCATGACTCTGTGGCCTCAAACATGACCTTAGAAGCTCTAAGCGGGCTAGTGCAGCAGAGACACGATGAACGTTGCGGAGTGATAAGCTACGATCTGCGCCGTTTCTTGATGATTTTTGTTTTCCCATTCACTTCTTGATCTTGACCGGTCACTATTTTAATAAACTACTTTTCCTTTCTCCCTTGGGCAGCCGGCACTGCCTATGTAAAACAGTATGGACTCACAGAAGATTAAATATGACGGTGTACACACGGAAGACCAGTCTGATTCGAGGTCCAGCACCGAAGTTGAGTCGTTGATGAGTGAGGCGAAGCAGTGGCATGACGTGGAACTCAACAGCCCAAGACGACGGACAAAACGAGATAGATTTTGGGCAACATTGAAATCGGCAAGATGGGTAATTGACGCCTCATTATTGCTCATCACCATTGCAGTACTGGTTCGGGATCAGTGGAGGACTCCGGCTGTTTTGCAAGACCCGAACATTTGGCAATTTGGGCAAGATTTCACAGGCGTCGGCCCAAAATGTGAGGAGATAATCAGCACAAGCAGTTCTTGAAAAACCCAGAGCTAATAAGCGCCAGTTTCATCTAAAATCACCACATTCGTACGCGACGAGTCATATGCGCCAAATAATACCGCTGACTTCTTTACCGATGAGGTCCTGGGTCAGTGGAACAAGCTCATGCCTAGTAAGTTCAGTTACAAGATGCGTAGGCTAGCGTTTGTGCCTGTTAACGACCTCCAGTCGGGATGGGTTTCGTCTGGGTAAATGATACCGATAAATATCATGACCTGCCGACACCTATAATGTGGCCCGATAAGACAGTTTTCACGACATCCGCAACCCACCAACTGCACTGTCTCGTACGTGCCCTTCCCACTTATGACGGACTCTTGGGCTGGCACTGATTTGGTACCTAGTTTGCTATTGTGCAGACGTATTCAGGAATGGCATCTGGCCACGAAATCCCCGATGATCATCATTGGCATATGATTCACTGCTTTGACTACATGCGACAAGCAATAATGTGCAGCGCCGACATGGCGTTGGAAGGGTTGGAGACCACGTTCCCCGATCATAACGGTGGATCCGATGGCTGGGATTCAAAACATGGTAAGTTATTTTCTAATTGTCATCTTGATGGCACTTCGCGAATCCTAATTTATGTTATGCAGTATGCAAGGACTGGAGCCAAGTTAAGTCGTACCTAGAGAGCGTACGAGCGTACGATGACCAGTTGATCTACTGAGTGCTCTTAGAAGTAGCACATAAATTTGGATATCAGTGTTGGAAGCCGTCATTCACACCGCATCGCATATGGGAAAGCAAAAACTAAGTGACATTAAACTACAATTTGGTCACCGCGCCTACCTAACGTATCTACAAGGAAAGAACCAACTTAACAACAAGTGAAATACCGTATTATTGATGTCTGTACCTCGCACATGTGTTCAATCTACTTCAAGTAATTATACACCATCGACATGATCCGATTCTGTAGCCCTAAAAATTTAGCTAGGGTATCCTGTCGTCATTTCCGGTGTCTCCTCGGAAGCAGAAGGAAACACCTCTAAGGAGGGTTGAGTAAAAGTAGGAAAAGACGACTTATCTGCTTCCTCTTCTTTTTCTTTTTGCTCCTTCTTAAGCTTTTCTTCTATCTCCTTTTTTATTTGCTCGGCCTTTTTCTTTGCTTCTTCCTCAGCTTTAGCCTCCTTAGGGAAACAAACGTCACAAATGCCTTCAATATCTGGGAATGAACGGACTACGTTTGGATGTCCGTTCACGATTAGTCGTGGTCGGCATTCTGATCTTAGCCCGAGCCTGACCGCGAGACAGACGCTTGCAGATTCAAACTTGCAATGCCCATAACGGCATGAACTGTAGATGAAGGCGTTGCAGGTGCACATGGTGTAGAATGGGAGTAAGAATAGAGCCCTGCTCGGTGTGTAAAAGCCATGATGGTAAGGGCCTGAACGGGGAACTTATATCGACGAATAATTCAGATGCACTGTATTAAAACATGGCCTTGCATTGTTATTCTACTAAGGACTTATGTAACATGAGCCTTGTCTCGCTTTAGACAATGGGTTCGCAAGACAACCTTGTCTTGGACCTCTTTAGCATTTTTGACGGGTTTGTCAGTGCCGCTGCCGTTTTGTTATACTAGGAGCATAAATGCCAACTGCCTAAATGTCTTTCTTCACCTCTTTGTGAACGGGAATATGTTCCAAAGTATCCGATTAGAATTGAACTATACAGATGGGTTCAGAGACCTCGAATGATACCTAAAGAAATGCCTTTTCAACATTACCGTACCAAGACCTGCAGGATCCAGTAAACTGTTGACCAATAGTTGGTGGATTTTAATAGCGAATTAATGGTTTATTTATATAAGCGTTTAAATCTATTAGCGTTGATGTAAATAAACGGTCTAATTGATTTAAACGTTTAAAATATTTCAAGGTTGGAAAATTTTTAAGCGTTAACGTCCATTAAATGTTGACGTCTACTAAGCGTTGACGTTTACTAAGCGTTGACGTCTACTAAGCGTTGATTTAACGTTATATATATAACGAATAGCTTTAATACAAAGGCTATAAAACGTTCCGCTAAAGTTCCAGACTACGAAGCGATTGCGATAGCTCTTTAGG